>JASPKZ010002174.1:0-11360 GCA_030220185.1 Diploptera punctata | reverse complement strand
TTCTTTGTTGTATTTTGTTGGCGAGATTTTTGAAAGAGGTTGAAATTATTGTATTGTGGCGGGTCCTCTACAAGCGTGCAAATTTTCAAAGGTCGATCCAATGTTTGTAATGGGCGAAAATCGGTTTGATTTTTCCGTACACTTTGACAGAAGAACATTCTTTTTGTAATTTGTGGCGGGTCCTCTACAGGTGCAAAAGTTTCATGTCGATCCGATGTTTGTAAGTGGGTGAAAATCGCGTTGATAGATTTCCGTCACTTTGACAGAAGAACACTTCTTTGTTGTATTTTGTGGCGAGGATTTTTGAAAGTAGGTAAGAATTATCGTATTGTGGCGGGTCCTCTACAAGCGGTGCAAAGTTTCAAGTCGATCCAATGTTTGTAAGTGGGTGAAAATAGCGTTGATATATTCCGTCACATTGACAGAAGAAACTCTTCTTTTTTGTATTTTGTTGGCGAGGATTTTGGAAGTAGGTATGAAAATTATTGTATTGTGACGGGTCCTCTACAAGCGTGCAAAGTTTCAACTCGATCCAATGTTTTAAAGTGGGTGAAAAATCGCGTTGATAAATTCCGTCTCTTTGACAGAAGAACACTCCCTTGTTGTATTTTGTGGCGAGGATTTTGAAAGTAGGTATGAAATTATTGTATTGTCGCGGGTCCTCTACAAAGCGTGCAAAGTTTCAAGTCGATCCAATGTTTGTAAGTGGGTGAAAATCGCGTTGATAGATTCCGTCACATTGACAGAAGAACAACTTCTTTGTTGTATTTTGGGGCAAGATTTTTGAAAGAAGGTATGAAATTATTGGATTGTGGCGGGTCCTCTACAAGCGTGCAAAGTTTCAAGTCGATCCAATGTTTGTAAGTGGGTGAAAATCGCGTTGATAGATTGCGTCACTTTGACAGAAGAACACTTCTTTGTTGTATTTTGTGGCTAGGATTTTTTAAAGTAGGTATGATATTATTGTATTGTGGCGGGTCCTCTAAAGCGTGCAAAGTTTCAAGTCATCCAATGTTTTGAAAGTGGTGTGAACATCGCGTTGATATATTCCGTCACTTTGACAGAAGAACACTTCTTTGTTGTATTTTGTGGCGAGGATTTTTTGAAAGTACGTATGAAATTATTGTATTGTGGGGCGGGTCCTCTACATACGTGCAAAAGTTTCATGTCGATCCAATGTTTGTAAGTGTGTGAAGATCGCGTTGATAGATTCCATCACTTTGACAGAACAACACTTCTTAGTTGTATTTTTGTGGCGAGGATTTTTGAAAGTAGGTACGAAATTATCGTATTGTGGCGGGTCCTCTACAAGCGGGCAAAGTTTTAAGTGGATCCAAGTTTGTAAGTGGGTGAAAATAGCGTTGATAGATTCGGTCACATTGACAAAGAAACTCTTCTTTTTTGTATTTTGTGGCGAGGATTTTGGAAGTAGGTATGAAATTATTGTATTGTGACGGGTCCTCTACAAGCGTGCAAAGTTTCAACTCGATCCAATGTTTGTAAGTGGGTGAAAATCGCGTTGATAAATTCCGTCTCTTTGACAGAAGAACACTTCCTTGTTGTATTTTGTGGCGAGGATTTTTGAAAGTAGGTATGAAATTTTTGTATTGTGGCGGGTCCTCTACAAGCGTGCAAAGTTTCAAGTCGATCCAATGTTTGTAAGTGGGTGAAAATCGCGTTGATAGATTCCGTCACATTGACAGAAGAACACTTCTTTGTTGTATTTTGTGGCAGGATTTTGAAAGTAGGTATGAAAATTATTGTATTGTGGCGGGTCCTCTACAAGCGCGCAAAGTTTCAAGTCGATCCAATGTTTGTAAGTGGGTGAAAATCGCGTTGATAGATTGCCGTCACTTTGACAGAAGAACACTTCTTTTGTTGTATTTTGTGGCTAGGATTTTTTAAAGTAGGTATGATATAATTGTATGTGGCGGGTCCTCTAAAAGCGTGCAAAATTTCAAGTCAATCCAATGTTTGTAAGTGGGTGAACATCGCGTTGATATATTCCGTCACTTTGACAGAAGAACACTTCTTTGTTGTATTTTGTGGCGAGGGTTTTTTGAAAGTACGTATGAAATTATTGTATTGTGGCGGGCCTCTACGTACGTGCAAAGTTTCATGTTGATCCAATGTTTATAAGTGTGTGAAGATCGCGGTTGATAGATTCCAATCACTTTGGACAGAAACACACAAGCTTAGTTGTATTTTGTTGGCGAGGATTTTTTGAAAGTAGGTATGAAATTATTGTATTGTGTGGGGACCTCTACAAGCGGGCAAAGTTTCAAGTCTATCCAATGTTTGTAATTGGGTGAAAATCGCGTTGATAGATTCCGTCACTTTGACAGAAAAACACTTCTTTGTTGTATTTTGTGGCGAGGATTATTGAAACTAGGTATGAACTTATTGTATTGTGGCGGGTCCACTACAAGCGTGCAAAGTTTCAAGTCGATCCAATGTTTGTTAGTGGGTGAAAATCGCGTTGATAGATTCCGTCACTTTGACAGAAGAACACTTCCTTGTTGTATTTTGTGACGAGGAGTTTTGAAAGTAGGTATGAAATTATTGTATTGTGGCGGGTCCTCTACAAGCGTGCAAAGTTTCAAGTCGATCCAATGTTTGTAAGTGGGTGAAAATCGCGTTGATAGATTCCGTCACTTTGACAGAAGAACACTTCTTTGTTTTATTTTGTGTCGAGGAGTTTTGAAAGTAGGTATGAAATTATTGTATTGTGGCGGGTCCTCTACAAGCGTGCAAAGATTCAAGTCGATCCAATGTTTGTAAGTGGGTGAAAATCGCGTTGATAGATTCCGTCACTTTGACAGAAGAACACTTCTTTGTTTTATTTTGTGGCGAGGATTTTTGAAAGTAGGTATGAAATTATTGTATTGTGGCGGGTCCTCTACAAGCGTGCAAAGTTTCAAGTCTATCCAATGTTTGTAAGTGGGTGAAAATCTCGTTGATAGATTCCGTCACTTTGACAGAAGAACACTTGTTTGTTGTATTTTGTGGCAGGAGTTTTGAAAGTAGGTATGAAATTATTGTATTGTGGCGGGTCCTCTACAAGCGTGCAAAGTTTCAAGTCGATCCAATGTTTGTAAGTGGGTGAAAATCGCGTTGATAGATTCCGTGACTTTGACAGAAGAACACTTCTTTGTTGTATTTTGTGGCGAGGATTTTTGAACGTAGGTATGAAATTATTGTATTGTGGCGGGTCCTCTACAAGCGTGCAAAGTTTCAAGTCGATCCAATGTTTGTTAGTGGGTGAAAATCGTGTTGATAGATTCCGTCACTTTGACAGAAGAACACTTCTTTGTTGTATTTTGTGGCGAGGATTTTTGAAAGTAGGTATGAAATTATTGTATTGTGGCGGGTCCTCTACAAGCGTGCAAATTTTCAAGTCGATCCAATGTTTGTAAGTGGGTGAAAATCGCGTTGATAGATTCCGTCACTTTGACAGAAGAACACTTCTTTGTTGTATTTTGTGGCGAGGAATTTTGAAAGTAGGTATGAAATTATTGTATTGTGGCGAGACCTCTACAAGCGTGCAAAGTTTCATGTCGGTCCAATGTTTGTAAGTGGGTGAAAATCGCGTTGATAAATTCCGTCACTTTGACAGAAGAACACTTCTTTGTTGTATTTTGTGGCGAGGATTTTTGAAAGTAGGTATGCAATTATTGTATTGTGGGGAGTCCTCTACAAGCGTGCAAAGTTTCAAGTCTATCCAATGTTTGTAAGTGGGTGAAAATCGCGTTGATAGATTCCGTCACTTTGACAGAAAAACACTTCTCTGTTGTATTTTGTGGCGAGGATTTTTCAAAGTAGGTATGAAAATATTGTATTGTGGCGGGTCCTCTACAAGCGTGCAAAGTTTCAAGTCAATCCAATGTTTGTAAGTGGGTGAACATCGCGTTGATAGATTCCGTCACTTTGACAGAAGAACACTTCTTTGTTGTATTTTGTGGCGAGGATTTTTGAAAGTAGGTATGAAATTATTGTATTGTGGCGGGTCCTCTACAAGCGTGCAAAGTTTCAAGTCGATCCAATGTGTGTAAGTGGGTGAAAATCTCGTTGATAGATTCCGTCACAATGACAGAAGAACACTTCTTTGTTGTATTTTGTGGAAGGAGTTTTGAAAGTAGGTATGAAATTATTGTATTGTGGCGGGTCCTCTACAAGCGTGCAAAGTTTCAAGTCGATCCAATGTTTGTAAGTGGGAGAAAATCGCGTGTATATATTCCATCACTTTGACAGAAGAACACTTCTTTGTTGTATTTTGTGGCGAGGATTTTTGAAAGTAGGTATGAAATTATTGTATTGTGGGGGGTCCTCTACAAGCGTGCAAAGTTTCAAGTCTATCCAATGTGTGTAAGTGGGTGAAAATCGCGTTGATAGATTCCGTCACTTTGACAGAAAAACACTTCTTTGTTGTATTTTGTGGCGAGAATTTTTGAAAGTAGGTATGAAATTATTGTATTGTGGCGGGTCCTCTACAAGCGTGCAAAGTTTCACGTCGATCCAATGTTTGTAAGTGGGTGAAAATCGCGTTGATAGATTCCGTCACTTTGACAGAAGAACACTTCTTTGTTGTGAATGCAGGCTTTCACGGCCGGTAATCATAATGTTGAGTGATTCCGGGTTCTGTGGCCGTGGTCCATAGTTGGTATTGATACCAGACGTTTCGCCCTCAACTGCGGAGGGCATCATCAGTGGCGAGTGCTTCTAGGCGTGTTTCCTGGTCGGAAGCTCTACTTAGAGTGAACGCTGCGGGTGTTGTATTGATACTAGTGGTGGGAGCACGGTGAGCGGGCGTGGCTCTTGCTGATTGGCTAATGGTCGTCTCCTTGTTGTCCCTAGTGTTGATGCATTTATTTTCTAGTGTACGGTACCAGGCCTTAGACAGTTTAATACCTTCCTCTTTTCTGTTAATATTTTCCTTATGCTTGTGTATTTCTATAGCCTCTCGATATAATCTAGGGAAATAATAGGAAGTTGTGGCTAAAACTTGTGTATCATCGAATAGAATCTGGTGTCCATGCGTTCACTCTAAGTAGAGCTTCCGACCAGGAAACACGCCTAGAAGCACTCGCCACTGAAGATGCCCTCCGCAGTTGAGGGCGAAACGTCTGGTATCAATACCAACTATGGACCACGGCCACAGAACCCGCAATCACTCAACACTTCTTTGTTGTATTTTGTGGCGAGGAGTTTTTAAAAGTAGGTATGAAATTATTGTATTGTGGCGGGTCCTCTACAAGCGTGCAAAGTTTCAAGTCGATCCAATGTTTGTAAGTGGGTGAAAATCGCGTTGATAAATTCCGTCACTTTGACAGAAGAACACTTCTTTGTTGTATTTTGTGGCGAGGAGTTTTGAAAGTAGGTATGAAATTATTGTATTGTGGCGGGTCCTCTACAAGCGTGCAAAGTTTCAAGTCGATCCAATATTTGTAAGTGGGTGAAAATCGCGTTGATAGATTCCGTCACTTTGACAGAAGAACACTTCTTTGTTGTATTTTGTGGCGAGGATTTTTGAAAGTATGTATGAAATTATTGTATTGTGGCGGGTCCTCTACAAGCGTGCAAAGCTTCAAGTCGATCCAATGTTTGTAAGTGGGTGAAAATCTCGTTGATAGATTCCGTCACTTTGACAGAAGAACACTTCTTTGTTGTATTTTGTGGCAGGAGTTTTGAAAGTAGGTATGAAATTATTGTATTGTGGCGGGTCCTCTACAAGCGTGCAAAGTTTCAAGTCGATCCAATGTTTGTAAGTGGGTGAAAATCGCGTGTATAAATTCCGTCACTTTGACTGAAGAACACTTCTTTGTTGTATTTTGTGGCGAGGATTTTTGA
The DNA here is from genome assembly GCA_030220185.1 of Diploptera punctata. Taxonomy (NCBI): domain Eukaryota; kingdom Metazoa; phylum Arthropoda; class Insecta; order Blattodea; family Blaberidae; genus Diploptera; species Diploptera punctata. The sequence continues at coordinate 5,513 of JASPKZ010002174.1, read as the reverse complement.
AAGTAGGTATGAAATTATTGTATTGTGGCGGGTCCTCTACAAGCGTGCAAAGTTTCAAGTCGATCCAATGTTTGTAAGTGGGTGAAAATCGCGTTGATAGATTCCGTCACTTTGACAGAAGAACACTTCTTTGTTGTATTTTGTGGCGAGGATTTTTGAAAGTAGGTATGAAATTATTGTATTGTGGCGGGTCCTCTACAAGCGTGCAAAGTTTCATGTCGATCCAATGTTTGTAAGTGGGTGAAAATCGCGTTGATAGATTCCGTCACTTTGACAGAAGAACACTTCTTTGTTGTATTTTGTGGCGAGGATTTTTGAAAGTAGGTATGAAATTATTGTATTGTGGCGGGTCCTCTACAAGCGTGCAAAGTTTCAAGTCTATCCAATGTTTGTAAGTGGGTGAAAATCGCGTTGATAGATTCCGCCACTTTGACAGAAAAACACTTCTCTGTTGTATTTTGTGGCGAGGATTTTTGAAAGTAGGTATGAAATTATTGTATTGTGGCGGGTCCTCTACAAGCGTGCAAAGTTTCAAGTCGATCCAATGTTTGTAAGTGGGTGAAAATCGCGTTGATAGATTCCGTCACTTTGACAGAAGAACACTTCTTTGTTGTATTTTGTGGCGAGGATTTTTGAAAGTAGGTATGAAATTATTGTATTGTGGCGGGTCCTCTACAAGCGTGCAAAGTTTCAAGTCGATCCAATGTTTGTAAGTGGGTGAAAATCGCGTTGATATATTCCGTCACTTTGACAGAAGAACACTTCTTTGTTGTATTTTGTTGCGAGGATTTTTGAAAGTAGGTATGAAATTATTGTATTGTGGCGGGTCCTCTACAAGCGTGCAAAGTTTCATGCCGATCCAATGTTTGTAAGTGGGTGAAAATCGCGTTGATAGATTCCGTCACTTTGACAGAAGAACACTTGTTTGTTGTATTTTGTGGCGAGGATTTTTCAAAGTAGGTATGAAAATATTGTATTGTGGCGGGTCCTCTACAAGCGTGCAAAGTTTCAAGTCGATCCAATGTTTGTAAGTGGGTGAAAATCGCGTTGATAAATTCCGTCACTTTGACAGAAGAACACTTCTTTGTTGTATTTTGTGGCGAGGATTTTTGAAAGTAGGTATGAAATTATTGAATTGTGGCGGGTCCTCTACAAGCGTGCAAAGTTTCAAGTCGATCCAATGTTTGTAAGTGGGTGAAAATCGCGTTGATAGATTCCGTCACTTTGACAGAAGAACACTTCTTTGTTGTATTTTGTGGCGAGGATTTTTGAAAGTAGGTATGAAATTATTGTATTGTGGCGGGTCCTCTACAAGCGTGCAAAGTTTCAAGTCGATCCAATGTTTGTAAGTGGGAGAAAATCGCGTGTATAGATTCCGTCACTTTGACAGAAGAACACTTCTTTGTTGTATTTTGTGGCGAGGATTTTTGAAAGTAGGTATGAAATTATTGTATTGTGGGGTGTCCTCTACAAGCGTGCAAAGTTTCAAGTCGATCCAATGTTTGTAAGTGGGTGAAAATCGCGTTGATAGATTCCGTCACTTTGACAGAAGAACACTTCTTTGTTGTATTTTGTGGCGAGGATTTTTGAAAGTAGGTATGAAATTATTGTATTGTGGCGGGTCCTCTACAAGCGTGCAAAGTTTCAAGTCGATCCAATGTTTGTAAGTGGGTGAAAATCGCGTTGATAGATTCCGTCACTTTGACAGAAGAACACTTCTTTGTTGTATTTTGTGGCGAGGATTTTTGAAAGTAGGTATGAAATTATTGTATTGTGGCGGGTCCTCTACAAGCGTGCAAAGTTTCAAGTCGATCCAATGTTTGTAAGTGGGTGAAAATCGCGTTGATAAATTCCGTCACTTTGACAGAAGAACACTTCTTTGTTGTATTTTGTGGCGAGGAGTTTTTGAAAGTAGGTATGAAATTATTGTATTGTGGCGGGTCCTCTACAAGCGTGCAAAGTTTCAAGTCGATTCAATGTTTGTAAGTGGGTGAAAATCGCGTTGATAGATTCCGTCACTTTGACAGAAAAACACTTCTTTTTTTTATTTTGTGGCGAGGATTTTTGAAAGTAGGTATGAAATTATTGTATTGTGGCGGGTCCTCTACAAGCGTGCAAAGTTTCAAGTCGATCCAATGTTTGTAAGTGGGTGAAAATCGCGTTGATAGATTCCGTCACTTTGACAGAAGAACACTTCTTTGTTGTATTTTGTGGCAGGATTTTTGAAAGTAGGTATGAAATTATTGTATTGTGGCGGGTCCTCTACAAGCGTGCAAAGTTTCAAGTCGATCCAATGTTTGTAAGTGGGTGAAAATCGCGTTGATAAATTCCGTCACTTTGACAGAAGAACACTTCTTTGTTGTATATTGTGGCGAGGATTTTTGAAAGTAGGTATGAAATTATTGTATTGTGGCGGGTCCTCTACAAGCGTGCAAAGTTTCAAGTCGATCCAATGTTTGTAAGTGGGTGAAAATCGCGTTGATAGATTCCGTCACTTTGACAGAAGAACACTTCTTTGTTGTATTTTGTGGCGAGGAATTTTGAAAGTAGGTATGAAATTATTGTATTGTGGCGGGACCTCTAGAAGCGTGCAAAGTTTCAAGTCGATCCAATGTTTGTAAGTGGGTGAAAATCGCGTTGATAGATTCCGTCACTTTGACAGAAGAACACTTCTTTGTTGTATTTTGTGGCGAGGATTTTTGAAAGTAGGTATGAAATTATTGTATTGTGGCGGGTCCTCTACAAGCGTGCAAAGTTTCAAGTCTATCCAATGTTTGTAAGTGGGTGAAAATCGCGTTGATAGATTCCGTCACTTTGACAGAAGAACACTTCTTCTGTTGTATTTTGTGGCGAGGATTTTTGAAAGTAGGTATGAAATTATTGTATTGTGGCGGGTCCTCTACAAGGTTGCAAAGTTTCAAGTCGATCCAATGTTTGTAAGTGGGTGAAAATCGCGTTGATAGATTCCGTCAACTTTGACAGAAGAACACTTCTTTGTTGTATTTTGTGGCGAGGATTTTTGAAAGTAGGTATGAAATTATTGTATTGTGGCGGGTCCTCTACAAGCGTGCAAAGTTTCAAGTCGATCCAATGTTTGTAAGTGGGTGAAAATCGCGTTGATAGATTCCGTCACTTTGACAGAAGAACACTTCTTCGTTGTATTTTGTGGCGAGGATTTTTGAAAGTAGGTATGAAATTATTGTATTGTGGCGGGTCCTCTACAAGCGTGCAAAGTTTCAAGTCGATCCAATGTTTGTAAGTGGGTGAAAATCGCGTTGATAGATTCCGTCACTTTGACAGAAGAACACTTCTTTGTTGTATTTGGTGGTGAGGATTTTTGAAAGTAGGTATGAAATTATTCTATTGTGGCCGGTCCTCTTCAGCGCGCAAAGTTTCAAGTCGATCCAATGTTTGTAAGTGGGGGAATATCTCGTTGATAAATTCCGTCACATTGACAGAAGAACACTTCTTTGTTGTATTTTGTGGCAGGAGTTTTGAAAGTAGGTATGAAATTATTGTATTGTGGCAGGTCCTCTACAAGCGTGCAAAGTTTCATGTCGATCCAATGTTTGTAAATGGGTGAAAATCGCGTGTATAGATTCCGTCCACTTTGACAGAAGAACACTTCTTTGTTGTATTTTTGTGGCGGGTATTTTGAAAGTAGGTATGAAATTATTGTATTGTGGCGGGTCCTCTACAAGCGTGCAAAGTTTCAAGTCGATCCAATGTTTGTAAGTGGGTGAAAATCGCGTTGATATATTCCGTCACTTTGACAGAAGAACACTTATTTGTTATATTTTGTTGCGAGGATTTTTGAAAGTAGTTATGAAATTATTGTATTGTGGCGGGTCCTCTACACAAGCGTGCAAAGTTTCATGCCGATCCAATGTTTTGTAAGTGGGTGAAAATCGCGTTGATAGATTCCGTCCCTTTGACAGAAGTACACTTCTTTGTGTATTTTGTGGCGAGGGGATTTTTGAAAGTAGGTATGAAATTGTTGTGTATTGTGGCGTGTCCTCTACAAGCGTGCAAAGTTTGCAAGTCGAGCCAATATTTGTAAATGGGTGAAAATCGCGTTTGTGAAAAATTCCGTCACTTTGACAGAAGAACACTGTTTGTTGTATTTTGTGGCGAGGAATTTTTCAAAGTAGGTACGAAAATATTGTATTGTGGCGGGTCCTCTTACAAGCGTGCAAAGTTTCAAGTCGATGCTATGTTTGTAAGTGGGGATGAAAATCGCGTTGATAGATTCCGTCACTTGACAGAAGAACAAACTTATTTGTTGTATTTTGTGGCGAGGATTTTTGAAAGTAGGTATGAAATTATTGTATTGTGGCTGGTCCTCTACAAGCGTACAAAGTTTCAAGTCGATCCAATGTTTGTGAAGTGGGTGAAAATCGCGTTGATGAATATTCCGTCACTTTGACAGAAGAACACTTCGTGTTGTATTTTGTGGCGAGGATTTTTGAAAGTAGGTATGAAATTATTGTATTGTGGCGGGTCCTCTACAAGCGTGCAAAGTTTCAAGTCGATCCAATGTTTGTAAGTGGGTGAAAATCGCGTTGATGTTATTCCGTCACTTTGACAGAAGAACACTTCTTTGTTGTATTTTGTGGCGAGGATTTTTGAAAGTAGGTATGAAATTATTGTATTGTGGCGGGTCCTCTACAAGCGTACAAAGTTTCAAGTCGATCCAATGTTTGTAAGTGGGTGAAAATCGCGTTGATAGATTCCGTCACTTTGACAGAAGAACACTTCTTTGTTGTATTTTGTGGCGAGGATTTTTGAAAGTAGGTATGAATTTATTGTATTGTGGCGTGTCCTCTACAAGCGTGCAAAGTTTCAAGTCGATCCAATATTTGTAAGTGGGTGAAAATCGCGTTGATAGATTCCGTCACATTGACAGAAGAACACTTCTTTGTTGTATTTTGTGGCGAGGATTTTTGAAGTAGGTATTGAAATTATTGTATTGTGGCGGATCCTCGACAAGCGTGCAAAGTTTCATGTCGATCCAATGTTTGTAAGTGGGTGAAAATCGCGTTGATAGATTCCGTCACTTTGACAGAAGAACACTTCTTTGTTGTATTTTGTGGGGAGGATTTTTGAAAGTAGGTATGAAATTATTGTATTGTGGCGGGTCTTCTACAAGCGTGCAAAGTTTCAAGTCGATCCAATGTTTGTAAGTGGGTGAAAATCGCGTTGATAGATTCCGTCACTTTGACAGAAGAACACTTCTTTGTTGTATTTTGTGGCGAGGATTTTTGAAAGTAGGTATGAAATTATTGTATTGTGGCGGGTCTTCTACAAGCGTGCAAAGTTTCAAGTCGATCCAATGTTTGTAAGTGGGTGACAATCGCGTTGATAGATTCCGTGCACTTTGACAGAAGAACACTTCTTTGTTGTATTTTGTGCGCTGAGGAGAATTTGAAAAGTAGGTATGAAATTATTGTATTGTGGCGGCGGGTCCTCTACAAGCGTGCAAAGTTTCCAAGTCGATCCAATGTTTGTAGAGG
>JASPKZ010002173.1:0-68586 GCA_030220185.1 Diploptera punctata | reverse complement strand
ACCTGTAAATTGTGTTTTTTAGCACCACATCCGCAATGGCTAATGTAGGTAATTTTTCACTAAACTTTTCGAAAAACTCAAAATAATTTGTTTCTCTCCGCTTTTTCCTGTAATTTCTTTTCCAAAATATAGTAATATTATATACAATTTTGAAACAACCGAATTTCCAACGTATAGGCCCTACTGGGTAAGAATATAATGCTTATTTAATCTATTGAAATTGTAATTATACGTTATAAGATTCTCCTACATAACTTAGATAGACATGAGCTAGATAATAATAGTTTTACTATTTTTATTTCCCCTCTTTCATGTTTTAGAGGACTATATTTTCTTACAAGCTTAAAGCTAAAATCGTTATTCGACCAATCTAATTGCAGTCATACATCTGCTTTGTTTACATTACAACTGGAACTTAGCTCGGAAGAGGTATAAAAAACAAAGAAGGGTATAGTAACTTTTTTATTTGTAAATATAGTATACATGACTGGTATAATCTACTCGTAACAACCTTCAAAAGGTCATTTCGTTAAATTTAGTCTACCGCTATGCAGGTATTTAGAGAAACAAGTTGCCAGACAAAACCGCACTGGATGACAGGGTTGGGGGGGGAGGTCTGTTGACTGGAACTAATGAAATACATATAAATAATTTGACATATGGTACATGGTTACAAATATCTCACTAATAAAACAGTAGCAATTTCGTCACCATTTTTTGTCATTAATTGTGAAGGTGTTATTTTTGGAGGAAGTGACTAACTCCTCGCCAGATGGCAGGCGTGTCGCATTGCCACAATCCACACACACAAGCTAGTCTGTATTTATATGCCATTCATCGGGATTTTAATATCACGCAATCTGTCACTTTGAGAAGCCTCAAGCAACTTGAGGAATGAAGCTGGAAGGGCGGCAGCCTCCAACATAAAAAACGCCAGGTTATTATTAAACTCCACAAATATACAACCACCTCAACATTAACCTCAACGCCTCAGGTTGTTTTTAGCTTTTTTTTATTCTTTTGTTTTGTTTCTTCATGACCAGGGATGTTCAGAATTTAGTTTTGCACGCGATCATTTTTACGCTTCTATTTTTCTTGATAATTCGAAGCTAGTGTTCTATTTAATGACGATCTCTACCAATTTAGATCATTAGCCTCGCAATTATAACTTGGCCGTGAAATAGCCGACTTTTTTTAGAGGTCTCTAATTAGTCGTTACCTTCCACTTCGGAGCCTGAGATACGGGGTTTCAATTATTCATCTTAGATCTGGATATATGTCCCCTCCTTGTATTAAAAAAGAAAACTAATTGAAAGACTATAACAATATGAAAACAATGAACGCGTCACGCAATGAATTGGATAAACTAAGAAAAATTCTTCAACAAGTGGAATTTACGGTGCAATTTTGATGGGTTTAAAGTTGTGAAATTGTTTAGAGCCCTGTGAACTATATAAATTATACAACGAAGCAGATATTGTTCAATTTATAAGAATTAGAAGTTTGGAATAGGCTGAAAATTTAAGGAGAATGAGCAAAAGTATAAAAAAGTGTTAAATCGAAAACCAAAAGGAAAAATAAAAAAAATACATGGAAGAATTGTGATATTGGAGGTTACGAACTAGAAAAATGAAGAGAGAAGACAGCATGAAGCTATCTAGTCAGTGATGCAGTTGATGATGATGATGATGATGCTACTTTGATAGCCACACTCATAAGCACATGAAATAAATAAATGAAAGCATCAAAGCAAATATGTTGGCCTTTTAACGTCCGTCTTAGTATTCGGACGCTAATTATCTCAGCCGTCAAAGAGTGTTATTAAATAAAAGACTGATAAAGTAACTAATTTTAATTGCTGTTATTAAAAATAATTTTATTCCTGATTAATATTGATACAGTAAAAGCTCCTTATTCGCGGGGATATGTTCCGCAAATATGCCGCGAATATGTAATGGTAATTAGCATGGGTATAGAGGGGGATACGTTCCAAGGTTTCGAAATAAAATAAAAATTATCAAAATAAATCATTAATGAGATATTTTGAACATTTTCTACTAATTATTAATGTCAGTCTTAGGCAAGGGCTTAAAGAAGTTAGTAATTTTTTCCTGTTTTGCCGATTTTGAAAGCTCTTTCACTTCAGATTGATGTTGAGCTGTGATTTCAGCGATAGAATTTCTTATTTTGTCTTCGGATTTCGACTAACCAACGCGTAAACGGTCAAGCATTTGTATTTTTACTTTAAGCGGCGACAACCTACTTTTTTCCGCTTCGGAACTAATTTTCTTTCCTTTTACTAGACATTATAAATTGGCAACAAAGCAAAAGATACACGTGTTATTCAATCAAATATTGAAACGAATGAGAAGTTGAAACAATAAAACACCGATCGTGGCGAGGGCGGCATTTATAACGGACATAACGGCACGTGAAATACGACAGTGGTGGCTTTTAGCAACGAACTTTAGGCTTAGTAACAATAAGGTTTGCATTTCTTTAATATTTATTTGTCCATTTGGTTTGAATCCCTCTTTGTAAAAGTCGCCTTGGCACGTGTCTGCAGTAAAAGAACGTGCTGAAGCGTTAATAAATGTTAATATTCATTCTAATATACCGACTGGATCCGCGAATAAAATATAGAGTCTGTGTCACAATTTATTAACCCACGGATAATGAAAACTCGAATAAGGGAACCGCGAATAAGTAGCTTTTACCGTGTTTCAAAAGAGTTCATGCTTAATTTATATTTTACAATTATATTAAACAATGTAGATTCTTATAAACACATTTTTATTTGAAATGTTTCTGACAAGAAATATAACTACTCTTCAAAGTAGAGAGAGACCATCAGATTATATGGTCTCGAACAATCTTCAAGTGAGGGTTATTATTACAACGTGACTGTGCCAGTCTGTGGTTGTTTGATGTGAAGATTTCATTGAGATGTGCTTTTACAGCTTTAACGTTTTCAAAGTTTTCGAAATTTCACGCAAGGAATGGCCAAGTATCGAAGGAGATTGTAATCCGAAGGCGCAAGATGAGGGCCATAAGCTGGGGTTTAGCAGTTATCTTCCTCCAAATTCCTGAACTTTTGCTATGGTTGTTCGCGCAGCATGGGTTCTCGCATTGACCTGCAAGAGAACTCTATTTTTGGTTAACTAATTCTGGGTTATCTCCGCCTGAAAATTTCATGAACTCGTTCCGTTGTTGAGATAAACATGCGCATCGACTGCACGTTCTTTGGAAAATCTCCTAGTGAAACATAACTAGGCTCGGAAGTTCAGAGCCTATAAAATGCCTATAAAAGACCTTTAAAAATAACCTAAAGATATCCTACCAAAAGACCTAAAAAACGGGAAAAAGAACGTAAAAAAATGTTACGGTGTTGCTAACTAGTGGATAAAGACTACCTCGCTACCTTCATCCTCTGCTCGAGGTAATTTTCACAAAGTTGGCAATTTCTTAGAAAATATGAAGTCGAAATACAATAGTTCAGGCTATCAGTAGGCTGGTGGTTAAATATAATGTAATTTTTTCAGAAGGCTCAATAGTTTCTCGCAGAACAAAAGTGTTTGGAATGTGAAAAGTCTTTAGAAAGTAAAACTAGATAGTGTTTTCAAATGAAGTTGGAACTGAGACCAGACTCTGCGGATCTCTGTATTATACAAATGGTATAAATGTAGTCAAAATAAGGTAAAGTTGCAAAAAAGCCGTAAAGACCTAACAAAGGCTAAAAAAAGGACCAACAGGCTAAAAAATTCGAAAAATGGACATAAAGAATAAATAAAACCCACCATTTTCTGACCTATAATGACCCAAAATATATAGCTATATATTATGTTGAGCCTCGTCTACAGATATAAAATAAGAAAAGGGCTTTTTTTTTCAACTTCCGAGCCCTACTTATGACACAACCTAATAATTAAGAAAGAATCAGTAGTCGTCAGAAAAAAAAAATTGTATTACTCCAACCTTATTAAAGGAATTCGAAAAACAATATACACTGTAATATGGAACCAACACATAGGCCTGCCAGTATCCCCATTGTTATTATTGACAAAACGTACGCTCGGGAATCTTCACGATAAAAGATGGGGACTTGTACTGGTTCGAATGGCCGATGAAGCATAACATAATATACACTGTAATATGGAACCAACACATAGGCCTGCCAGTATCCCATTGTTATTATTGACAAAACGTATGCTCGGGAATCTTTCACGATAAAAGATGGGGACTTGTACTGGTTCGAATGGCCGATGAAGCATAACATTTTCTCATATAATTTCGACCAGTATGGAACCGGTGCCCACCAGCACCGAAAGAAATTCGGATAACGGCTCCAGATTGAGAAAGCCAGCCATTACAGCTGAAGGGCTCGAAATACTTATCATGTGTCATCCACCACTGTAAATGTCACTTTTTTGTATATTGTTTTTAGGTATCCGCCCATTCTCACCCTCTCATTGGGTCTTACGTCCTGTCTCATAACCCTACAGATTCCAGATTTTTGTGAACCGAGTTTGCTAAATTAACACCAGGCGTTCTGGGTTATCATGGAACACACACACCGCGTGTGTGTGTATATATATATATATATATATATATAGCTAGATTGGCAGTTGAAAGATATTTCGCGCTACCTCTTGTGTGAATTGAGAATACTACATGTATAAGAAAATTGTATGTTTGGCTTGGAATTCTGGGTAGTCTCAGTTGGTTTAGAGCGCTAAAGGTACAGACTTTAGACACTCGAGTTCAAATCCCGTCTCAAGCATTCTTTTTTCTTTTCATATCAATCATATATATATATATATATATATATATATATAACCTATAAGTAAGGTGGGTGTTGGATGTAAGTCCCACGTTGTAGATATATGATTGTAATAATTTAGATCACTGTTTATTTGCCACGGCATTGATGACTCCCTTCAGGGATTGGGCGGAAGTTTCTTACATAAACAAATAACGACACTTTGTTAATAGTTAAATTAAATGTTATTTTATTAAAGTTTTCACTTCTGTTTAGATGCATCTTGTAAATGATCAATAATTTAAAAGATTCCGGCTTAAATTAATAAATTTCACTTACAGAAGATTATTACTTCATATATGTAATAGATGACTATTTCCAACGGTCAATTTTTAACTAACACTTTATTTTCACTTTATGCATTATTTATACTCCATATGAATTAAATGTATACCACAATATTATTTTCCATAACTTTTGACATAATTTTGTCAACTGATATCAAGAAATGAACGCTAATTATCTTATTTTTCGATGACTCATTATTTTACACGTCCAACTTCTTTCAAGTATTGTATCCATCTTGTTGTTCTGGGAAAAATCCCATTTTCATTTCTGTTATAAACTTGGAAGTTCTGATTGGTCCAACTTTAAAGGAAGGTATACTACTGGCTGACTCCATTCCAATTTGCCCAATCCTATTTATTGTGTTTATAAAAATACAAATTCAAATACTTCAAGTATTTTACATATATTAAATCATTTGAAATATATGTAACTGTATTAACAGTTTATATTGACCAGTTTTGAATTTTTTATATACTTATAAAAAATTGAATTCTCTAAATCAATCTTATTTCCATTCTTAATAGAAATAAATATAATTATATTTAAATATTAAATAAAAAACCCCTTATTATTTTTATACGGGAATAAATATCCGGTTTTACAAGATAAGAAAAATAAATGCCTAGACGGGATTTGAACCCGGACCTCTGAGTTGATATCTCACTTACCTACCAGGCGAATCCAGAACAAACATTTTTTCTTATATATATTCTCTATTATTTCCAGATATATTATCGGCCATTTCGGTAATTTATTTTAATCCCCTCTATCACTTACAGCCAGTTTTTCTATATTTTAAATCATATGTGCACCAGTTTTGATTCATATTGGTAGTTATTCGAGAGTTATGCTGGTATATACACACAACATACATACATTTTTAGTGGAGAGTGAAGTGAAAACATGCAAATTTTTGGGCAAAGTAAGGAAATTGAGGGATAGCAAAATGGAGATGAATGAGGAAATCATCATCATTAATAACAATCAGAGATTAGGCCATTGGCCTGTTCCGCTTGAGGATAGAAAATTGGTCCCTTCATCTCTTCTTAGGTGGTCCTGAATAACTTCGCCCCTGTGGTCTGTAGTTGAATAGCTGTAGAGGTAGTGTTTGGCATTCTAAGGAGGTATTCAAGCAAATTATTTTGGTATATTTTTGTATATTTTCGATGGTTTCGGTTACTGCTGGTAAGCATGGGACATCTGTAGACCACTCATTAATAATAAGAACTTCAAAATGACATTTGTTTCCGATCATCACTTGTATTGCTGTATATAGTAAGTCGTCTTAGTTTAATAGACTTCTAGTGAATTTGCTCTCTGCGTTGAGTGGGGGTGGTATGCACGTGTGAGTGAGGGTGAGTGTGTGTGTGTATGTGTGTATGTGCGAGTGTGTGAGTGTGTGAGTGAGAGTGAGAGTGAATGTGTGTGTGTGAGTGTGTGTATGTGTGTATGTGTGAATGTGTGAGTGTGCGAGTGTGTGAGTGAGAGTGAGTGTGTGCGAGAGTGAGTGTGTGCGAGAGTGAGTGTGTGCGAGAGTGAGTGTGTGCGAGAGTGAGTGTGTGCGAGAGTGAGTGTGTGCGAGAGTGAGTGTGTGCGAGTGTGAGTGTGTGAGTGTGCGAGTAAGTGCGTGTGTGTGAGTGCGTGTGTGTGAGTGCGTGTGTGTGAGTGCGTGTGTGTGAGTGTGTGTGTGAGTGTGTGTGTGTGAGTGTGTGTATGTGTGAATGTGTGAGTGTGCGAGTGTGCGAGTGTGCGAGAGTGAGAATGAGTGTGAGTGTGTGCGAGTGTGAGTGTGTGAGTGTGCGAGTAAGTGAGTGTGTGTGAGTGGTGTGTGTGTGTGTGTGTGTGTGGTGTGTGTGAGTGTTTTGTGTGTGTGTGTTTTGTGTGCGAGTGTGTGTGTGTGAGTGTGTGTGTGTGTGTGTGAGTGTGAGTCTTTGTTGGTTCTTTTTTTCATATGTTCTGTAACTAGTTTTTTTTATTATTACATAAAGTAAGAGATTTTATTTTTTATATCAGTACACATGACATTTTTATGTATTGGTGTAGATGTGTATTATTGTGAACGTAATGCAGACGTAGAATTACATATATTCGTTGTTTTTTTTTTTTAGTGTAGGTGTACAGCCATTATGGTGTCCCATGATTCCCAAGACTTAGAGGAGTTTTTTTTTTCGCAAAATCAAATAAGCCTATCATCTATGTTTTTTTTTTTCTGTTTGAACTCAAGAACTTAAATAACACAATATTATTGCGATTGGATCGTGACAACCCGTGCTGACTTCATCCAAACAAAGACATTATAATTTGTACTGGCTTAACATAGAAGGATTCTAGTTTATTTAGCAAATAAAACATGAATATGCCTAAAACGCATAACTATTTACTATTTTACATTAAAATATATTATTCAAATTTCGTTTGCCTTATAGCAGGTACTGACATGTTTCGAAGCCAGTCTGCACGAGTTGCCGTGAACCTACGTACACTAAATTGTACTTAGAATTGTTTTAACATTATACAAATAAATTAAGAGGGCACGCGTTAAAAATAAAGATTTACGGTAGATTTTTGGGACACCCTAACAGTCATGTATAAAAAACTCAAAGCGCGACAGGCCTAGAAGGCCCTTGGCCTAACATACGACTGCTGGCCTCACGTCCACATGTGTTAATCACAGAGGTACACGATCATAAGCCAGTGTGGAGGTAACATGTTCTCAGCATGTCGGGTCCCCCAGCCGTTATATCTGGTCTTCTCAACCTGTACGTCGCTACTTATTGTAGCTACCCAAATGCTTCATGATACATGAGAAAATGTCTTGCCCCATGGGGACTCGAACCAGCGCCAAGTCCCGTAGCTCTGTTCCAAGGCATCTTGCCTTAACCACTCAGCCACGGCGCGAGATAATAGTCATATTACATATATATTTAAGTATACGAATATATTTTTCTATTCGTGGAACAAATATGCACCTACGGTCAAACAGGCCCATGCGTAATGTAATGAAATGTGTTTCCTTTCTTTAATAATACTATAATACATAATAGGGGTATATGGAAACCGGCAATATTTCTCAGAGTTGGATAATGACGGTGAGTTATTGGATACCCCTCGTGTTGATGATTACAAGTATGCGTGGGGTTGATTATTTCCAGAAGAGCTCTTGCTATAAGATATGCTTGAGCTGAGTAAAAACCCACGTGTCAGGAAGACACCTTCCAGCTCTAAACATGAGCTCGTTAAAAAGTGTTTAAGGTTCCAATATATTCACGTCTTCTCCATTTCCTTCAATGTAACCCATCACAGTTTTTATTCGTAAAAACATCAGGCAAATTTTGCAAAATTGCGACATTAAAAAGTCACAATTTAATCAGGGGCAAGTATCTGACTTTCTGTCTCTAACTTTTAAGCTATCTTCTTAGTAGGTAACACTTTCATATTTAAATACTGTATTATTGCTGGGATCGAAAATAAATTTATATTTTAAGGAACCATCTTTGCGAGAGTTCTCCTTTTTAATGATATAGCCTACTTGTACAAATATAAATTTTAACATATTTACATCATCTACTTCATTAAGTTGAAAATCGATTTTCTACATCACTTTATTCCTGTGGCAATCCTCTAATGAGGAAAGTTTATAACCAACTAACCCACTGGCACCATCGAACCCGTAGGTTCAAGGCCCCGCGAACATAAGCTCTCCATACATCCCTATCCTGAGCTAATGTTTTCTAATCATTCCCTGTATAATCCACTTCCCTGAAATCTTGGTTAATATTATTTCCCCACCTCATTCTTGGTCTACCAACTAGGCATTTTCCCTCTGGTTATATTAATAAAAATATAGAGGAAGTTCGGGTAATGTTTGAGTGGAACCTGTTAATATCTTCTTTAATTAGTGCTGCCCTCTAAGAGAAAAATATTTTTATTTTCTTCTCCTCATCAATTTTGACGTGTTCATAGCCAGTTTATTTTATTCTTTGTGCGAAGAAGGGTTTATTTGTGATATTTATGAAAATGACCATTTTTAAAAGTTTTTCAAGCTAAAATTAATTCTTAATTTCTACGATTGAATATTACAAATGTTGAAAAATCTCCTAAATATATTATATTATGTAGATGGTGTTTTAATATACTGACAGTTTTGGTTTGATATCATGTGATATGGCGGCTGTATAAAACAAACATAAGAAAGGCGTAATGTAGGCCCTCCACGAGGCGGTTAAAGTGGACCTGAGTCCATTTCACACGAATGCGTATATTGTATCAAAAAACGTGAATGTAAAAGTCATACACGTAATTAATTTTATTTAATATACTTGTAATTTTACCTAAGCCCAAAGACAGTCGCTGTCTGCAGATGAATGACGTGTGAAACCTTATAATCAACGATAATTTTTCAAAACATTAAACAAATATCAACGCTTTTTAATTACGATCATCCACAAATAATTTCAGATTAATTTGTGCCTGTCTGTATTAATTAATAGAGTAAATACATTTAAAGTAGTCTAAAGGCCATGATGGACTCTAGGGTCCACTTTAACCCGAATATGGAGGTTAAGGTTAACCTTTCTTGTAATGTAAAAAAGTTTATAAATTATGAGACGTTTCCATATTTGAATAAAAATACGTTATTTCATAGTTATAACACTAATGATCCATCCATCCATAGTAATTCTGCCGGAGGGCAGTTCTTTCACTGCAGTCATAGCATTTTCATGCTATGGTTTGCAGCTTTACTAGGGAATTACAGGTGTGGTAGCTTCCCGTTGCTTTCCACACCGATGAAGGATGATGATATAAGATGAATATGAATGATGCTTGCGATGGCCATATGATTTCGGGGACCGTTTGGGCCTTAAAGTTTTCCTGACATTTGTCTTACAGGTGAGGAAAAACCCCGATAAAAACCTCACCCAGAAAAACTGCCCCGACCGGGGATCGAACCGGGCCCGCTGCGTGACAAGGCAGCACGCTACCTCGAGACCCACAGCGGTGAACACACTAATGATAATCACTGGAATTAAACAAAGTTCAAATCCCTTAATTAAAAAAAAAAAACGACAAATTCAAACAGGTGTCCATATTACCCGAAGTTCTTCTATGTATTAGCACAAAAACATCGTCTCAAACATAGGGAATAAATTTTTATATTTATGCGAGAGTATTTAACTATTATTCGAAATCTTCTATTAAATTTAAAAACAAATATATTAATAAATCTACAGATCTGTAGATTATTCATATATCTAAGGTAGTAACCTATGTCAGTTTAACCTCTCCTTTATAACAGGCTTGCAGGAAGTTAAAATCATTCAAACTAAATATAAATTTGGCATCGACCAGCCTCATGGGTCAGTCGTCAGAGCTTCTGACCATAGTTCATGGTAGCATTGAATATAAAAAAAAACCTTCTCTATAAATTATGAATATTTTTTAAACACTATGTATAATAAACTCACATCCTTTCTATTAGAATAACAGATGAACTTTTTCAGAATGCCGACCGAGTCAATAAAACTGTCGGAAAGATTTGTGATATATATATAATCATGTCTTTGTAAACGTTCGCTGCTCAACTTGTGGTTAGAAGACAAGAGATAGAAGTAAAACCGCTTGTCACCTAGTACAGTAGTTTCAAACAATTTTGTTTATCCTGTAAAGTAAAACGCTGTATCTCCAACAGGTTAATACATCTATAAAACAATTGCTATGGCAACCGAGGATAAACATCACTCTACCACTGTGATGTTTCGAGATTTACGACTTCGTAAAATTCAACATCTACACATCCGCAGTAGATAGACAGGGTGTTAATGAATAACACCGACGAATTTTCAGGTATTGTAGAGGTGTCTTAGATCAACCATTTGAGATATGCAACTTATAGTCTAGATGTTCAAATTTGCAAGTTATAATAATAAATGTGTTAGGAGCCAGTACGCCACAGACAATATTTCGAAGATTTCGTTGACAAGCTGTTACATAGTGTAGCTTTATTTTGCAGGTTGACTATTTGAGATAAATTTAGCTCAGTGGTAACGTGTGTGAAATATCATTCGTTAGGAATGTGATATTCAAGGTTCAAACCTCAGACATGCTGATCTTTTATTTTTTATTTTTTTATATTATTTCTTTCTTGTGTAAGACGTTTGGAAATTTAGTACAAAATACTGTAGAATTATCTTAATTGATGCAGGAAAGTAATAAATTACAATATTATTGTACTAGTGTAAAAGAAGGAATACGATATAGCACACTGGAAGGTCAAGGGTTCCAAGTCCCGTTGGGGTCAGAATTTTTAAACGACCCAAACCCTCTGGCGGCACTATGGCCCTGGGGTCGACTCTAGCCTCTAACGGAAATGAGTACCAGCCGCTTGTTCTGGGGGTAAGGCGGCCGTCACGCAGAGCTGACAACCCGGCTGACATAAAGTGCCGATTGTCTATAGAAAAAGTGGGAGTCTTAACCTCCTACTACCCCAAGGGCCTCCGGGCCTGTTGTGGGATCACTTTACTTTATTACACTAGGTAACTACATCAAGTTAAAATAATTACTGTATGAATGTAGCATCAAGAATTATTACGCGAAACTTAGCATAAACACGAAGGAAAGGCATAACAAAATTAATAAATAAGTTAATAATTAATTAAGGTCTACTATTGTTTGACTTGCCAGTGGACAAATAGTAAAGGCAATCAATTCGTATTCATATTTTGTTTTAAAATAAAGATATTAACATTCAGGAATTAATAATAATAATAATAACAATACACATAATAATAATAATAACAATAACAATAACAATAATAATAATAATAATAAATAATAATAATAATAATAATAATAATAATAATAATAATAATATATAAAACCAACTTATTTTATATTACAGTATACTTAGCGAAGGAGGCGTTGTTTAAGCATACAGAAAATGAAATCTCTTTATTCATGTTTGCTTTAAAAAAAGGTTCATAGGTACTGTTCAAAATGTTGCCCTTGATTTAGTAAGTACAAATTGCATCTATGCTCAGAAATTATGTTCGCACTTCTTCACAAAGATTCCTGGATTATTTCTGATTCGTTACAGGCAACCAAAATTCTCGCCAGTACCTCCTTATCTGAGTCCGACTGATAAACGAGCTCTTAAGGTGTCCCAATAGGAAGTAAATCTGGAGGAGTGAGATTAGGTGAACGTGGAGGCCACGCTACAGGACCGCCGCGATCAATCCAACGTTTCAGAGAAGGCAGTAATCCCAGATGGGTTCCTTAAATTCCTGTCAAAGTGAGAAGGTATCCTACAAGTTTCAAAAGCAGTAGTGAAACTTACTGGTATCAGTCGTTAGTATATCGGGCACGCACATGAGCAGTTGGGTATAAATGCACAATATTTAAAAAATAATTACCTGTGCTTTTCATGTAAACAAATCACGCAACCATTTTAATTAAAAACAAATGGTAATGCTTAAACAGAATATCAGAAAGTAAATTAAGTAACTACAAAAGCAGTATCCGGCTCAACTGCACTTCTACTAGCGCTTGATTTCTCAGTTATATTGTTGTAAACTATAGCTCTGCTTCTGTATTTACTAACTTTATTTACTATTTTAAACTTTTACAGACAATTTTTGTAACATTATTAGACAATTTTGAAGTATTTAATTAAATATGCAGATCACAATATTATGACACTGTTAGACAATATTGTGATGCTAACTGCTATTTTCTCCACAGGGTATATTACTTAGTCTATGATTTTTCTATCGCTGTTTTGGGTTATCGCTGGTTGGATCAGCGTTAGGGAGTGATAAGTAAGTGTAAACCCATTTTTAATAAACGTTTGGTAATTTTAATATTATTAATAATTTTTTTAACATATATTTGGGAATTTATTGCAAATATTGGTCATTTAAATTTCATATCGACGGATAGTAATCGAGGATGATAATTGATATGTGGTTCGATTGTGGGTTATCGCTGGCTCTATAAAGTCTGGGGCATACGCACTGTTGCTCTATAGGACTCTGAAAATATTTCACGCTAGTTTAAGTGCAGTTTTTCTCAGTATCCTTCTCTGAATAAAAATAAAAAAAGTGGGGAAAAATACAAAAAAAAAAAGAGAGATTTGAACCCGGCATTATAGCATTCATTGGTAAGCATGCTACCACTGAGCTATTATTGCGAACGACGTTTGCACTACCAGGCATCTAATACATACGGATTGCATGACAGAGCATGAAATACAGACTGTCAGTGGCGCACTGGCTCTTGCCGAAAGACGAAATTTCCATAACTTTTGGCTAAAAATTTTGAAATGCTGCTATATTTGCAATTAAAACTAAGGTTATCGTACTATTAGAGCAAACTGAAGTATTCCCAAGACAAACCATACACATAGTTTGCTTCATTGTTGATTAATGAGTACGAACGTCCAGTTTAAATAAAGTCATATAACTTCAAAATTTGGCTTCAGACACCCCAAATTCCTTATCTCAAATTGTTCGTCTAACTCTCCTCTACATTACCTGAAATTTCGACGGTGTTATTCATTAACACCCTGTATAACCAGTGAAAATCTACTAGGGCATAAGCTCCCAAACTGTTTTGATCACGGTTCCATTTAGACTCAAATGAATCCTATTATAATAATAATTTTGAGGGAAGCCTTGACCCATCCAGGTTTGTCGAGCTGATGATTATTAGTGGGTCAAGGCTTCCATCAAATTCCTCCTCCAAACTTTTCTATCTCTGCAAACCAACCACTAATTCCGAAGTCCCAAAGACCTCACGCATCCTGTAATATTACACCGAGCAACAAAAAATTAACTTTTTTTTTGTCTCAGAAACAAAAATATGTGATTCTGATAGTATTTTTTTCTCCTGAATTCAAATATGATATAGGTTTTTCTCCATCACGCAAGGTTTCCGAGAGATAGAAATTTATAATTTCAAACACTTTAATATTTTCTACATTCGTAACTACACAATATTCGAACATTCGGACTCAACTAGAAAGTAAGAAATGACGATTTTCTGCTATATTTCGCCTGTGGAGCATCCCCCTTGAGGGTCCAACAATAATCGGCTAGCATATTAGGATTCCATTTGCCTTGATATCTCTTTTCCATAGCTGAAATCATTTGGTTAACTTAATTGGTTTTATTTTAAATGGACGAAAAAAAAGTTTATTAGAAATATTTACGCCCTACTTACTTACTCACTGGCATTATCGAACCCGTAGGTTCATGGCCGCACGGACATAAGCTCTCCATACATCCCTATCCTGAGCTAATGCTTTCCAATCATTCCCTGTATAATCTACTTCCCTCAAATCATAGTTAATGTTATTCGCCCACCTCATTCTTGGTCTACCAACTGGGCGTTTTCCCTCTGGCTTTCCTACATGAAGCTTCCATACAAGTCTTTCATTCCCCATACGTGCTAAATCCATTAATTGAAATTGAAATAAAAACAAAACTGTGGGTAATGGAGAAATTCCGAATACATATTTGAAAACACGATAAAAAACTGCATTAAGTACAACTACTGGTACTCATGAGACAAAAATCATGTTGAACAGTGCTATATACATCCATCTTAACTTTGGTTTTTCAACCCTACATCTTCCGTTTAGTTAATATTTTTAAGAAACATTTTGTACCGTTGAGGTTATTGTTAAACATTTAAAATAATAAAAGTTTTACCAGTGGTGGCAGTCGTCCTCAACAAATTAAATTTGTTTAAATTATTCAGCTAGGCATATCGTAACCGGTTCCATTTGAAAGCTGTTCACTGAGTACTCAATAAATTAAATTTGTTAAAATTATTCACAATTTAAACTAATTTAATTTGTTGAGGACGACTGCCATCACTTGTACTACTTTTATTGCTTAAACATTCCTTCTTGTTTCCTTTCCAGAATTCTCCTACCTCACTTTCATACATCTTTTTCATGTGTCCTGCCTGGCCTTTCAAAACTTCCTATCCTAATGTTTGCAATAATATTCGGTGAGCATCAAGCGTTGTGATCGTGAGATAGCGCGCTGGGCCCGAGTTTGATTCTCGATCGGGACAAGTTTCCTGGGCGAGGTTTTTCTGGATTTTTCGCCATCTGTCAGACAAATGTCAGGAAACTTGAAGGCCCAAACGGTCCCCGAACATCATTTGGCCAATATTATGATATTCCTCTCATGAACCAATCTTCATGAAAATGTATAGTTACAGCATTTTCGGTGCTGCGAGTATTCAGACGCTATTATCATGTTCTAAAACCATTAGGTGTAAAATTTCACCTGAAACGAAATTTTAAAATAATCGATCTAGCGGTCGCAATTTTCGATGTTTACAATTTAACTCAGTATTAATAACATCAATAATTAACTGTTATCTCATTCAAAAAATAATTTTTCGAGACCACGTTTCAATCCCCTTGTGTGAGATAATTTTCAAGACATGTGACATGGTTGTTTCTAATACATAGTTATCACCATTTTTTTTAAATAAACAAATTATTTTAAGTGAATGGTGTGAAACATACGATTCCTTGTTAAAATTGTTTTAATCATAAATTGGAATTTTAAATGTGTTCATTTAAATTGTGTAAAAAAATCGTCTTGGTGATGGTAACTATGTATTATAAACATCCATCCAAAGTCTTGAAAATGATCTCACACAAGGAGAATAAAACGTTGACTTGAATAAATTAATTTTTGACTGAGATAACGATTAATTACTGTTATCATTATTAACTACTCTCAGGGAATAATATTTATAAAAACCTTAAATATTAACTCAATATAATAATAATAATAATAATAATAAGAATAATAATAACAATAATAATAACTTTATATTTACCTGACAGAGTTAAGGCCTTAAGGCTTTGTCTGCCACTCAACCAGGTTTTAAAAAATACAAAAAGAGTCTTACACTGAAATTACAATGAACATAAACGATTACATATATAAAAACAATACAATTAATATCTATAATAGTATTTTGATTTACTCTAGATTTAACGAATTAATATGTAATATGTACAATATATAAAAAAGGAGAAAATATTAATGACATAGTATAATTTAAATAAAATACAGAAAAAATTAATTATTATACACACAGGTAACTGTATAAGCGTGACTTAAAAGTGCCAAGTGTGCGGTAACCCCTTATATATTGAGGAAGGAAATATCATGCAGGGATCAAGCCTTTAGCTTCGGACTCATACGAAATTATTAACCCGGCTCAGTGTAATCAGGGGGCTTAGGCTAGAACTGTTTACAACTGAGTAATACCTGACAGGCGCGTTCTCGCCGTGGGGGTGAACACTAATATGTAAGTTCTGTCAGGGACCCAGTCTCTCGGGGTATATCGAAAGCCCCTGCCCAGGAGTACGGGCGAAGACCTAACGACAAGAACAACAAGATGAACAAGCTTTCAAATGTTGTAATTGGCGGAAGAGGCAACCCTTTCCTTAGGGCGAAATATAAGTACCCATCTCCGGTGTAACAAAGAGAAAGCCCTCAACGGTGTGAGAAGAGCGGAAGAGGCAACCCTCCCACTAGGGCTGATATCTCCATCCATCCATCTATCCATAGTAATTCTGCCCGAGGGCAGGTCTTTCACTGCAATAGTAGCACTTTCATGCTATTCTTTGCAGCTTTACAAGGGAATTATAGGTGTGGTAGCTTTCCGTTGTTTACCACACTGGTAAAAGGATGATAATAATGATAAGGGTGATGATGATGGCCGAATGATTTTCGGGGACCGTTGGGCCCTAAGCTTCCTGACATTTGTCTTACAGGTGAGGAAAAACCCTGAAAAAACCTCACGCAGGAGGGCTGATAATGGGAGGTTATGACGTTGAACCTTATGAAGGCAGCCGCTTCAATCGTCTTACCTTGCGAGGTGCCAGTTACACCTTCAGGGGGAAATTTACATTACTAATGTTCTCATGAAAGCAACCGGACAGATTAACTCAGCATATGGCATTAAAATATAATGAGGTATGTATTATAAAAAAAATCCGACAAAGTATCAAAAAGTTCGAAATGGGGGTTTATCTGAAATCCGAAATTAAAAACTACTCTACCAACGGCCATGTAGCTCTAGTTCGTCGTTGTATGTATCATACAATTTAATTAACCCTTAATTTTTTCTTCAAATAAAAATAAAAACACAGATATAATTTATTTAGGCACAGCAGCGCACACCGGGTATTAGATTGTATGTGTGTGTGTGTATTTAAGTTATATATATCACTTAAATACATACACACATACATTTGGTCAAGGTCATATTCGGTGTGAAATAGTATGATCGATTAAGATTTTTTAAAATATTCAAAGTACTTTTATTAGAACAATTTAGGTAACTACTTTTCGCTAAATCAATAAATTAGCATATATCTTTTTTAACCGAATTGTAAATAAATCTTTATCTGTTTCCAATACAACCAGTATAATAGAAGGAAACATCGGGTGAATGGCCATTTTAATATTAATGTATGCGTAAGCATCGAACATTATCGATCAATGCTAACGGAAGGAACTTGCATTCCAGAGTTCCGGATTCAATCCCCGGAGCAGGTAAATATAAATGGTTACACGGTTTTCGATAGGATGTAGTTAAATCTATTCTCTAATGCCACTGATAACAATAATATCTTTATACTATATTATGATTCTCTCTCTGCCTTGGTTTAGCTTATTCTTTTCAGTTACATTAAGGGCAGTTGTCTATGTAGAGTTAAATTGTCCACTGACAAAAAACATATATATATATATATATATATATATATATATATATATAATTCTTATTACTGAAATTGAAGTGTTGCCCCGAAAAGAGATCTAACTATAAACTGATACCCCTGACTTGACTAACTTCTTCCATCTTTTTGTTACATATAGATCAATATTCACGTGTATGCCAACTTAAAAGAAATAAAACAGTCTGGGAGAGAGCAGGGATACTTTTACATGCACCATGCCGTGATATAATTCGGGCTATTAACCCATGCCCGATGGGAGTCAATGACCAATCACGTTTCAATTAATTTGTTTTACAACAATGACAGTAGTGTTTCACCTCACTCTTTATCGAATTCTCTTTACCAGCTTTTGCTTTTGTGATAAAGAAAGCTCCTCCTTTATAATATCCTGAACAGGTCAGAGCATTATTTTGCAGTGACTAACTCTCCAACAAATACATTGAATATAGAAAATAATTAACAGATTCCTTCGAACTATACATTTAATAGTTGTGTGTTCAATAAATCGTGTTTTTTTAATAATGATTTTACTGAGTTGTTCACTAAGAAAATAAATTAATAACCCACAATGTTGGTTACAATATATAGTTTAATGTGTTTCTTTTTTTTTTCACTAGGGTTTATTCTTACAATATTGCGATCCAGTGGGTTATCGCTGATTGCGATCCTATTTGGCAATACATTTTAGAGGAATTAAACCCAATGGGAACTGCACACACCCAGTCCCAAGGTCGAGATTTAAAAATCTCTTACTCCGCCGGGAATCGAACCCGGGTCGCCGGAGTAGAAGGTAGGGACTCTACCGACTACGCCACAGCGACGGACTATTTGGCAATAAATAATATGTTCAAATTGCAGTGAATAAACAAATGAAACATAACCATACATTTCTGATTTGTTTTCCAACATCGCCGTTTACATTAAATATATAGATATTTTAAAATACCGGTAACTACATTTAAACAACGATTTTTGAGTAAATAGCTTAATTGTATTCCTTAAATAGTCTTACCAAACGCCACTCTTGATTTCCAAACCCTCTAGATAAATTCACTCGTCACTACGTGACTCGTATGATTTGAAAATCACTCGTGACATTACTTATGATAAATCACTAATCCACTGAAAATTCAACTTTCGAATTTTTGTGCGTTAGATCTCTTGGGGATGGTTCAGTGGCATCTCCTCTAGTCGCTGCTCCGGTAATTGAGTTCACCCCTTAAATTCATTAAATAATTGTACAATATTTACACGTTCCGTAATAGTATTTTCATAAATCGAACACCCACTTTGGCAATTTATAAGTGAAACTAGTCAGCTTAATTATTTATTTCAAATGAATTAACTAACAAAACATCTTCACGTAAAAGGGCGTGTTTATTAGAAAGAATTGCTCCATAAGAGCAACGCCATTTTCCAGACGAGAAAAACCCTATACAATGTTATTAGTACAAATAATTCCAGTTACTGTAATGGAGTTGTTGTATCGAATAATGTTCAATCAAAACTAAACAATAACAACGCTGTAATTTTCAAACTAGTCGCAAACAAAAGTATGGTAATTAACTGAACAATAAAGCACTACTCAATCAGTTCTAGCATTTGTACCCTTCAATTTGACACGAATAAAAATAGAAAGGGTAAATAAATCGCCTGTTGTTCCATGCGAAATAAAGTTTCTCGGTTACAAACCTACCAGTCAGACATCCTGGTAATATGATACATGTCTCCGCTGATAAAGTCTTTAAATCAGAAGAACATATTTATCATAGTTGTATACTGTGGCAAGTCATTCACTCAGCCTCCTGAGTAAATCTATAAATAAACCCCAATTGGCAATAAAAATCAGATAGAATTATAATATCATTGAACGAAGCAGTTGCTGGACTTAGGCCATATTTATATTCAAATTGATCAGGGAAGCGAGTGGAACCTGATAATGTAGGAGCAAAGGTCATATAAAACGATCCAAAGAAGTACAGCATCAATGTAATGAAATTACTAGTTATTAAGTAGGGTACTGACAACTCAGGTAATGTCACCCTTTCTTTCGTTAAGACGGAAGTGGCTGACACATGATGTTAACTTAGTAATGACAAAATCCTTTGCTCGACAGATTGAGTAGAAATATCTTCTAAGCCTGCAGTTAACTGATTTATCGTGATAGCCATAACCCATTAGCTAAATTTACAAGCGGGGGTTTTACCCTGACACAAACAACGCTAGCAAAAAGTATGGGAATATGGCAATTTTCTAGCGTCTGAAGCCTAAGAAAAACCCAAGCCTAGCTAATGTTTGTGACCGGACTGTACGTGAAGCCGGCACGGGAAAAAGTCCAACCTCAGATGACGTAAATCGCCAATGATAAATTTGTAACACCCCATGATTAAAATAGGACGGTTCATTAACCAATTATATGTTTCGTTATATGTGCCTAAGCACTGACCTTAGGTCCACGAGATCGAGGTAGTGGGAGTAACTAGTTTACCTAATAGGCGAAAGAGGCTTCTCCTCGTCACTTCTCGTATACAATTAAACAAAGTCATTTCTCAAAAACACTTCGTTCTGAAAGTTAAATAAAGTCACTTTTTATATACAATTACTTGCAGTTTATAAAAGACAAGAATAAACTACTTTTACCAGACCTTCTTTACACATTAATTCTGCCCGACGAAGTCCTCGTGGAATCCCTAGATAAGAACTCATGCCTACCGGTATTCAAACCTGAGCAACCCAAGTTCTCACACATGGAGAACTCCTTCCGTATTCCTAGTGCCACTAAATCCCATCTACACCTCTTACCCCAACAATAATCCCTCTTCAATACACAGTAGGAGTTGTACAGTGCGGATTCTTGCTCTTCTGTTAATTTATATTTTAAATTATCAGTAATGCATATATACATACATAACGGTCTACCCAAGAGCTGGTGTGTCACTACAAACTCAGTATTCTCCATTCTTTCCTTAAATCAGCCTTCCTTTTTTGTATCTGCATAAAAACCCTTTATTTTAATACTGTCTATCATCTGATGTATTTTTCTGCCTCTGACTTTCTTTCCGTTGACCATTCCTTCCAGAGCATCCATCAGCAGGCACTTCTTCTTAGCCAATGGCCAATCCAATTTATTTCCCTCATTTTACGAGTTCCAGCATTGTTATTCCTTCACACACACTGCACACCTTTATTCTTTTTATTTTGTCTGTCCATTTTATACGCTCCATTCTTCTTCAAATCCAAGTCTCAAAAGCTTTCAGTTACTTTCCTCTTTCCGTCGCAATGTCCAAGTCTCTTAACCATAAAATGCTACTTTCCACACAAAGCACTTTCCGTAATTCTTTAGCCAAATGTCAGCAGAAAATATTTGTCTTCTTTTAAAAATCTTCTTTTGCCATTGCTGTCCTCTGCTTTACTTCTTGACAACAGTTCATGTTAGTACTGATAGTACAATCAAAATATTTGAAGTTCTCCACTTGCAAGTGGCCTCATCTTTAATCCTCATGTCTATCTTCCTTGGTTTCCTTCCAACAATCTTGGCCTTCCTCTTATTTATATTTACCTTCATCCCATAATCCTCGCATCTGTCAGTTAACTCCGTCAGCGTATTCCTCAATGTCATTGCATAATGTCCTAATATTCCATGTTCCTAGGAACACGTCACTACTTTTTAAGCCTTTGTCATGGATTCCCTGAAGTAGTATCCGCCTCGCAGATCCGATTGCGAGACTATTTTTTTCGGAAAATTTTACCCCAGTGGAACTCGTTTACGCGTATCTTGACTGTTATATTTTTACGGTGATAGATCGCCACTCTTTCGACCAAGGTAGTTGTTTCGTCCCGCTTAGCATCTTTGACCTGCCTGGCATAGGTAACCCTTTCGACAGCTATTTCTTCCAGGTGGACAATATTCCAATATTTTTCTGGGTAACCTTTCTTCTTGCATTCTCTACACATGACCATACCAATTTAATTCATTATATCTTATATAACGTAATATTGAATATGTAATATCCATTTTTCTTGTAAAACTTTATTCCTATTTTTTTTCAATTTTGAACATCTTGCTGCTATCCTCAAGTAATCCATTTCCATGGACATAAGTTTTTGTTGAATTTCCATACTTCAGCTCCACATGTGAATAATCATTATGATGCTGATGATGATAATACTAATAATAATGATAATTATAATAATAATGATGATAATAATAATGATAATAATAATGCTGATAATAATTTGATAATGATGATAATATTGGTAATGATAATATGATAATGATAATATTGGTAATGATAATATTGATAATGATAATATTGATAATGATAATATTGATAATGATAATATTGATCATGATAATATTTATAATGATAATATTGATAATGATAATATTGATAATGATAATATTGATAATGATAATATTGATCTTGATAATATTGATCATGATAATATTGATAATGATAATATTGATCTTGATAATATTGATAATGATAATATTGATAATGATAATATTGATAATGATAATATTGATCTTGATAATATTGATCATGATAATATTGATCATGATAATGTTGATGATAATATTGATAATAATGATAATAATATTGATAATAATAATGATAATAATATTGATAAAAATAATATGATGATAATAAATAGTATTAATAATAATGATAATGCTAATAATAGTAATGATTAATAATAATAATGATACTAATACTAATAATAGTAATGATAATGATAATGCTAATAATAGTAATGATTAATAATAATAATGATACTAATACTAATAATAATGATAATGATAATAATAATAATAATAATAGATAATAATAATGATAATAGTAACATTAATGATAACAACAATGATGATAACAATTATAATAGTAATGTTAATGTTAATTATTATTATTATTATTATAATTCATGTATTGTGGAGCCCATGTTATGAGCATGACTATCAGAAATTAGCCAACAGCTCGGAACACATCATGTATAAACCAAATGTTGTTTACATGTTGGTGCCGTCATGATACACTCGCTTTCCTGTTTGAACAAATAGGCAAACTTTAATTTTGTCTCTTTTTCCATGAGTGATTCTCTTTAATTAGACATTGGTTCAAATAAACGTACACTAATCAGTCACTGTTATCTCAAATACACGTCGAAAAATACATTGAACCATATTGAATTACTGTGTTGCCAATATAGCAGTGAATTACAAATCCAGATTCAGTTTAATGAAATGGAAAGTATTTTGTGAACAAAATGAAACGCCCGCTCATTTATATTGGACTCCTATCGACTTCTATTAACTAAGAGAATTGAAAGCGTTCCAACTATAAACAAAATGCAATTTGACGAAACTTGCATCGGTCTGTTTAGGGTTAATAAGATCACTACTTGATGGTACTTAAATGTTTCAAATATTTGCTATCTAAAGAAACTAATTATTTTCAACTGTCAATACCTCAGTTTAAGTAAATAGTCACAAAGTAAGATAATAAAACATATACATGGTGAGTACTGTCGTCCTCAACAGGGTTATAATTTTTATTAAGAAAATATGAAATACTGAAGGCCTTTCGGAAACCTGCTTCCATCTTCAGCAAAACTATCAGCTACTAACTGTTGTTGTTTGGCCACTGATGTCAGAAGCGTCGCCAAACAACAACATATAGTAATGGTAGTTCTGCTGAAGATGTTTACGAAAGGCCTATAGCTTTTAGAAGTTCTTCATAAAAATATTTACCTATCTAAGGACAGCGTCTGTCAGGTATATATTTTAATATCAAATTTTGAATTTTCAACTTTAGGATATGTTAGTTACAGTTTATTTCAGTTAAAATTAGTTACTAGAAGATTGCAATGCACCAATTAAAGTTAATTTTTATATACAAAAATGTAAAAATGAGTGTGCATCCGTTTGTCTGTCCTTTATGGATTAAAAAAATACTAGACCGATATAACTGGGTTTTCACCATCATTTACAGAATTTTTCTTGGGGCAATTAACGTATATAACATTACCGTACGTAGTATAGGGCGACTGGAATAAAAAAAAAAAAAAAAAAAAAGAGAGATGGGTGCACTAAAAAAAGTCTCTTTTTGGGCGCTTAAATGATTTACGCAGCCTAAACCATAACAAATACATCAAATTAATGTATACAGAATTGAATAACTAAAAAAAAAAGTCTACAAAAAACTATACGAAATCATATGTCTATCTTTTAAGGATAACTCACAAGACCATGCTTGTCTTTCCGCTCATTGATGCCTAGAAGATCGGGAAACTAGATTCCCGGGAAACGCCGCGTAATCAGCATGGGGTATCTAAAAATAATTACTATATAAATGTATAATTATTTTTCCTTTTTTACTTAATCTACTGAACATAAAGCACATTTAATTTATTTAGGTTTAGCAGCTCATGTCGGGTATCAAAATATAATACAATATAAACCTTAATATCGAATAAACGCCTATGAAAAAACAGTACCTCTAGAAGTATAAAGAGAGACGTTGCAAATTCTACATCATTTTCATAGCAAAATTGAATGCAAAGACACAATTGAATTCTCTCAGTTTTAGACATTTAGATAAATAAAGTTATGTTTTTTTTATTATTTCAAAACTTATTTGTTTATAAAATTCATTGTAATTACCCACTGCATTGAAAGGCAGACTACAATATTGGAATCAGATTTTGTGTTATGGTCACAAATTTATTAGAGACAAAAATATTTTTACAACAGCTGAAAAAAAAAAAAAAAAGTCCATCAAGCAGGAACTGCGTAAACTAAGCGATTAACACTGAATGTCGAATTTACGGACCAATTTTCCTGGTTTAGAAATACACATTCTTTTGTTAAATTTGAGAAACAATTTCTGGTGCCAGCTTAGGCCTATTTAAAAGTGTCAGACTTCAGTGAAAACAATCTATGCATAATTTTAAATTATTAACTATTGCATACTGTTGTATAATTCGACAAATATTTAAATAATGTTTATTGGTTCACTTTTCCTTTGCTTTATTGACACTATTTAATACATTAAACGAATGAATCTTATAGGATACATCATTTCTGGTTTTCTCTTCTGGCAGTGGAGGATTTGTAATTCATTTCTTAAGTTGGAGTACCTGGAAGGTGGAGTTACGTTACCTCGATGATATGAAGGGTGTTAAATGATAATTAAGCGCCAGGAGAGTCCTTAAACGAAACTTAACTTAAATTCCAGAAGATATGCAACCATAGAAATAATTCCCTTTCAGAAAAAAAAAGTGATCTGACCGGGAATCAAACCCGAGACCTCAAGAACTGTAGTCGGAAGATCTGACAACAAGACCAAGACACACACACACATATATATATATTATAATTAATATTTTGACATTTAGCAATAAATGCCAATTATATTTGTAGTTAGAGGTCTCGGATTCAAATCCCGGCTCAAACATTTATTTTTCTTTTCATATATATATATATATATATATATATATAATGAGAACAGTTAAGTCTCGTAGACTGCGATGGGCAGGACATGTGGCACGAATGGGGAATGAAAGACGTGCATGGAAGCTTCTTGTAGGAAAATCAGAGGGAAAACGCCCAGTTACTAGACCAAGAATGAGGTGGGAGAATAACATTAACTATGATTTGAGGAAAGTAGATTATACAGGGGATGATTGGAAAACATTGGCTCAGGATAGGGATATATGGAGAGCTTATGTTCGCGGGGCCATGAACCTACGGGTTCGATAGTGCCAGTGAGTTAGTTTTTATTATATATATATATATATATATATATATATATAGCTTGCATATATATATGTATTAAGCTTGCATTGCTCAATGTCAAAAATTTAATTATAATATATATATATATATATATATATATATGTCCACCGCTGTGGTCTCGAAGTAGCGTGTTGACTTGTCTCGCAGCGGGCCCGGGTTCGATTCCCGGTCGGGACAGGCTCCTGGGCGAGTTTTTTTTTTCGGTTCTTTTCTTCACCTGTAAGACAAATATCAGGAAGCTTAGGGCCCAACGGTCCTCGAAAATCATCCGGCCATCATCATCATCGTCATTCTTCACCGGTGTGGACAGCAACGGGAAGCTACCACGCCTATAATTCCCTAGTAAAGCTGCAAAGCGTAGCATTAAAATGCTATGATTGCAGTGAAAGACCTACCTTCGGGCAGAATTACTATGGATAGGATATATATATATATATATATATACAGGGTGTTTCTAAATTAGACCGAGAAACTTTGGGACCAGATAGATAACCTTCGTTGAATGATATTTTGTTAAGGAACCCATGGCCTGGCGACACTTCGTTTCAGTGCTAGTGAGATCTTACAGAAAGGGATTGAAGGAAACGGATAGACACTCCTTTCAGTTACAATAGAGGTTGTCATTGCTACTATCGCTTGGTTTGCTTACTTCCGAAACTCAGTAGCATTCGGTATCAATTACAGCAAGTCTTTTTACATCCATTGGTACGATCAGTTGGCCATCTGACAGCTACATTTGGCGCTCGTTGGGATAGGTAGGGATGGGCCCACTGTTTGGCCGGCATGCTAGCCTAACCTGACCTGCTAGATTTTATTTTGTGAGGCTACATGAAGGCAATGGTGTATGAAACGATATTGACTCAGAAGAAGATCTTATAGCACGGATTGTCAACACAGCATCTGAAATAAGGGAAACTCCTTGCATCTTTGGAAGGGGGTACGACAAACATTGACACATCGGTGCATTGTTTGTATGGATATCAATGGACATGTGTTGTGAGGGCACAATAAACTGGATCCATCCTGACAATGCAATACTGTAGTTTTTTTTTTTAGAATTAAGTACATTTTGTTTCTGCTTGTCTGTAAAGTATTTGGATTAACACACAGAATTATGTGACACAAATGACTTATTTGCATTTACCGTCTTCCTTCCATCCCTTCCTCTAAGACTCCTCTTGCACAGAAACGAAACGTCACTGCCTATAGGTCCCTTATCAAAATATTCTTCAATGAAGGTTAACTATCTGTTCCCCCACAGTTTGTCGGTGTAATTTAGAAATACCCTGTATATATATAAAACGGCGTAGCCCAATGTTGGACCATAGCCTCTCCTTTGTCAGGATTTACTAGGCAAGTTAATTTTTAGTTACCTTATTTGACTATAGATGTCATGAGTGGCATGCGGTCAACACACCGACTCAATGAGACATCTAACAGATAACTAAGGTAAAACTAGTACGTTGAGGTAGGTAAATTTTGCTTAGATGCCTTATTATTCAGGCTCAAGGATACTTTACGAGCCTGAAAATCTTCAGACTCTGGACCCACGTCTTAAAGTCCCTCCTGGAGGACTTGCTCCTTGGATTTTTCGTCCTCAAAAAATCCATCGACCCCCCTATATGTATATATGTTATATATATATATATATATATATATAGTTTCATCCTTCCGGGAAATTCTCGTATAAGACTTGAAAGCATAATAATAGTCCCTTCGATTGGTTGCTGGCCAAAGAAAGGCAAGACCAGTGATGGGGCTGCCATCTTATAGCCTCTGGTCAGGCTTTTCTGGAGAAGAAAAGAGAATAAAGGAAAGAAGAAATGGAAGAAAGGAAAGACTCCATACTCAATAGGAACCTCAAACTCGATGCTATTCTTTTTGCAGATGATTTAGCTCTTCTGGCACTTTCCGAAAATGATTTGCAACGATCAATTTTTATTTTACAAAAAATAGGTGCCAAATTTAATATGAAAATATCAATTAACAAAAATAAAATTATGGCATTTAATGGGAAGGACCACATACAAAGTAAAATTTGTCTCCAGAATAAAATTTTAGAGAGATCTAATCAATTTAAATATCTTGGATACTATCTCTCTATCTGTGGGATGAAAAAGGATATCCCCGAAAAAATTACTAGTTATAATAAAAGTTTGGGAATTATTAATCAAGTTATGAAACCATCCCTTGTACAAAAAAAACACCAAAAACACCAGATTACGTTTATATAACACTTTGACTAGACCAGTGTTGACCTATGGTAGTGAAGCATGGACACTAAAAGACAACATGGAAGTAGAATAACGGTTTGTGAAATGTGATTCATGCGCAGAACAAGCGGGTTACACCAGATGGGATCGGAAAAGGAACACTTATATCTTAAAAGAATTGAAGACTACGCCAATTTGGAATATATTAAACAGTACCAACTAAATTGGAAACACCCATCTTGAAAGAATGAGTTCAAATCGGGTCCCCGAAGCTGTTATAATTAGGCTATATACCAAGAGGACGAAGATCACTGGGCCGTCCTATGAAACGCTAGAGGAAAATTTTCTATAGGACCCGTAACAGGCCTTGGCCTAATACTTGGAAGGAAGAAGAAGCCCAATATTGGACCATAGGCTCTCCTTTGTTAGGAGTTATTGACAAAGTTAATTTAGTCACCTTATTTGACTATAGATGTTATGGATGGCATGCGGTCAACCACCCGACTCAATGAGACATCTAACAGACAACTAAGGTATTATTGGGACGTTGAGGTAGGTAAATTTTGCTTAGAGGCCTCTTTATTCAGGCTCAAGGATATGTTACGAGCCTGAAAATCTTCAGACTCTGGACCCATGGCTTTAAGTCCGTCCTGGAGGACTTGCTCCTCATTATTTATTTATATTTATTTATTTATATTTATTTATTTATATTTATTTATTTATATTTATTTATTTATATTTATTTATTTATATTTATTTATTTTTATTTATTTATTTATTTATTTATATTTATATTAATTGTTATTTTCGGTGTCTACTAAGAAAGATCGGCGAAGATCTCTAAAAAGTTTGCGGAAATATTTTCACGATATCAACCTCAACAGCCTCATTCCTTCGGAATTCACTAACATGAAATTTTTGCACGTGAACGTGACTAGGGGCGTTTTAAAAATCAAGTCCTTGAAAGTGAAGAAACTCACGAACTAATGATTATGCTCCACTACAAAATCATCATCTAATAGTTAAGCATGATATTTTACAACCAATTAAGACCATTAATTAACTCGAGACAAAAACTATGTGAATTTATAACACCAAACACAGGTCCGGGAGTTTTTCTGGTATGAATGTCGTTACCTCCTGTATATTAACACGATGGTCGGCTGCTTTGAATTTAAAGAACACTCCTGGCTAATAATATATGAGCTGTCAGGGGGATTTTTTTCTCTTTATTATGTTTAAGTCTGACATATTACCACATCAGATAAAAATGGAGCACATCACTAACACTTGCTAGTGTGAAAAGAAAATCTTTATGAGTGGTCCAGCAGTGATGTTGAAGTGACTTCACTTGTCTAATGGCATCATCAATTTGTAGCGTTATTATGTTAGTTCATATCGCCTGTAATGGGTTTCGCTTCAGATTTCTTAGAAACAGCAAACAAAGTTTTCTTTGTGTTTTTGTCTATTACATTAAGATTGTTTTACATTTGAAAAATGGACATTACAAATTAAATAATTTAACACATATTGTTCAGATCTTTAAATGCAAACATAGTAGGCAAAGGAAATCAAATGCTCATTAAAGCAGGAGATTTGGGTTATTTAAATATTTAATTAAACAGATTTTGAAGAGTATTCAATTCTATGGTGCGAAAACATAGACGTTGAAGTAAAACCACAGAAATGAAGTATTAGTCACAGAAATAGACTTCTTAAGAAGATCGGCAAGAATATCAAAATTAGAAAAAGTAAAAAATAATACAATAAGCGAAATTATGAATGTAGAAAAGGATATTGTAAAAGAGATTGAAGAAATCCAATTAAGATGGTATGGACATATAATGAGAAGAAGGGACACAGAAACAAACGGTATTGAAACGGATACCTCCTGGTAAAGGAAACGTGGATAAAGGGAATTCAAGACAGGATGAAGAAGAGAAATACGACAGAAGCAGACACGCAAGACAGGGAAGTGTGGAAGAAAAAAAATTATATATTTTGGTTGAGGATACCTGTGGTAAATAACAGAAACAATCCTGAGAAAAAAAATCTTACATTCATTCATTCATTTGAGAATTTTTCCTCATCATTATGGGGTTTCTCCAACCAATCTTAGTAATTAACATGATTTAAAAAGTCCATAAATGACTACGGACTTATCGACTATCAGTTTGCAATAAACATTTAAAAATTTTCCTTAATTAAAGTTCTCCATCGTTCTCTGTCCCCTGTGTCTTCATCTACACTACACCAAATGTTCTCATTGAATTTTGAATGTTATTTTCCAGGTTGTTCTTAGTCTCCTTTTCTACTCCTTCTTTCAATTTTCCATGCATAGACAGCCTTTGGTAGTCTTCCATCCTGAATTCTTCTTACATGTTCATACCATTTTAGCCTTCTGTGTTCAATTTCATCCAATATACTTCTTTCTGCATTAATCCAATTCTAATTTCTGTATTTCTATTTTTTTCCAGTCGAGATTTCTGGCAGCTCTTCTCCAAAAAATCCATTTCAACTGAAGTTATTCTGTTGACATGTTATATCACTGTGCAAACTTCCGATCCATATAATGTTACACTTTCTAGTATGTACTTATAAATTAGTTGTTTTGTTCTGTTAATGATGATTTTACTCCATAGTATAGAGTTTAACATCCTATGGTTTCTTCTTCCATTACTAATAACATTTTTGCTATTTCCTTATTTGAATGTTCCATCTTTTCTCTATAATTGATCCCAAATAACAGAAACTATCGCTGTTATTTATCTTTACTCCATCAATATGTAATTTATCTGGGTCATTTGTTAAATACTCTTTTTGTTTTTGTTGATTTTCAAACCCCATTTCTGATATGCTGTTGACAGCAGATATTCTTAAATAACTATTTAAATAATTACTTAGACTATTTAACTCATGCCCCAAATGGGAGTCAATGACCAATCACGTTTCAATGATTTGTTTTACAACCAATCAGAGTCGTGTTTCACGAAATATTTATCAGTGTTATAATTACCATATTAAAGAAATCTCCTCCTTTTTAATATTCTGAACAGGTCTGACCATTATTTTGCAGTGACTGAGCCTGTGAGAAATAGGCTACCAGATTGTATATATAGTGCATGAATGTTAACACATGCCGCATGCGGGAGTTAATAAGTGATCCCACAACAGGCCCGGAGGCCCTTGAGGAGTAGGAGGTTAAGCTCCCACTTTTTCTAGACAATCGGCACTTTATGTCAGCCCGGTTGTCAGCCCTGCGTGACGGCCGCCTTTACCCCAGAACAAGCGTCTGGTACTCATTTCCGTTAGAGGCTGAGTCGACCCCAGGGCCATAGTGCCGCCAGAAGGTTTGGGTCAGTTTAAAAATCCTGACCCCAACGGGACTTGAACCCTCGACCCTCCGGCTTGTAGCTCAGTGCCTTAACCACTACGCTACGGCGTGATGCGGGAGTTAATATAAAAACATTTGTAGCAATTGATTATAAAAAAACAAAAAAAAAAAACAACACTGTTTGCACTTTCTTAAATGTATTTTTTCCAAGGTAACAATCCAGAAAAATATAATTGTCATATTTACATCATACGACATCAGAAATGAATTAATATACAGTTTGATGTGTTTCATTATTTTTCCACTAGAGAGCATTCTTACAATATTGCGTTCCTTTGGCAATAAATAGTATGATCTGGTTGCAGTGATAAACAAAAGAAGCAGATGAAACGTACCTATCGTTTCTCATTTGTTTTCAAACATCGCCGTTTACATTAAATATATAAATATTTTAAAATAACTATAGTTAAATAATGATTTGTGAGTAAACAGCTTAATTTTATTCGTTAAATAGTCTTAACAAATGCCACTCTTGATTTACAAATTCTCTAGATAAATTGGAGATCACTCGTGGCATTACTGATGAGAATTAGTTCGATCGCTTAGCTCAGTCAGTTAGACTTCAGATTAGTGACCGAAATGTAGAGAGTTCGAGTTTCTCTAGTTACAACTTTTTTCACCAGCCTCATAGGCTAGTGGTCAGCGTTTCTGACTACTGTTCATGAGGTCCCGGGTTCGATTCCCGGCCAAGCCATAGGAATTTTTCCTGTGGTTGCCCATATTCTGGAATTTATGGTTAAGTTTAGGTTAAGAACTATCCTGGCGCTTCATTTATCATCCACATCCATCATATCATCGGGGCAACGTAACTACGCCTTCAAGGGTTACAATTACGCCAATTACAGGATAGAACACCAGAAATGTCGAAATGACAAACCTGGGGCATTAAATACTAATAATAAAAAAATTACTTGTAAAATTTATTTTAAACATTTTTTTTTTCAATGCACCAGGTTGTCTTTTTGACATTTCTAGTGTTCTTTCCTGGCTTTGGTGCAATTGTAACCCATTCCTAGGTTAGGGAGCTTAGAAATCGGAGTTACGGCTGCCCCGATGATATGAAGAGTGTTGATCACAATAGTGGTGCGCCAGGAGAGTCCTTAATTCTAAACTTAATCTAAGGCGAATATGAATTATGGTGATTACTATAGCCATATGATGTTCGGGGACCGTTTGGGCTTTAATGTTTCCTGATATTTGTCTTACAAGTGAGGAAAACCCCGGGAAAAACCTGACCAAGGAAACTTGTCCCAACCGGGGTCGAATCTGAGCCCGCTGCGTGACAAGGCAGCATAATACTTCGAGATCACAGCGGTGGACTTACTTTGAACATTGTTGACTATATTTATAAAAATAGTGAGTTCATTGAACCCATAATAATTTTATCTATATATTAATACGTGAAGAAAAAACTTTGTACGCTTTTTAAGCACATTTGCGCGCACGGAGGAGTGTGATATTTGGCATAATTGAAGTTCATATAGAGAAGGAGTGCAGAAAAATAAAATGTATGTATAAGATGTGTTACAAATCAATTAAATTAAACAAAATAAAATAAATTGTCTCTAAGGAATGTATTTGTATTATTCATTCATTTTCTAACGTTCATACTGAAAGTGCATTGTTGCAAAAAGAAAACTGTGCAGTAGCAATGTGAATTGTCTTACTCTCGCGTATTTATTATTAATGGTTTAAAAAATGTGAGTACATATTATTATTTAGATTTAAATCAAACCCTGTCTAATCTTGGTTTCAGTAATTTCATTACATATTTTTATACTACACTGCTCAAAAAAATTAGGGGATACTGTAGAATAACCTATTAAGACTATGTTTTTAGGAACAGTATTAGATGCAATCACTTTCTATTACTCCAAAAGAATGTAAACAAGAGTTTGAAGTCATTACGTAACCTCTGTACCACACCAGATGTCAAAGAGATCCTGATTAGGAATATGGCAAACAAACAAAGCAACATTAACATGGGTGAAAATGTTTCTTTAGTATGGTGTATAGTCTCCTCGAACGGCCAGCACTGTCTCACACCTGTATGGCTTGATGCAATGAGGTTAGCAATGAGTTCTTAGGGGATACGTGGCCACTCTTCCATAAGGGCAATGTGCAGCTCTGGAACAGTTGTGGGAGGTGATGGTCTGCCTGCAATGCACCTGCCTAATGCACCCCACACATGCTCAATCGGATTTAAGTCCGGGGAAGAAGCTGGCCATTGCATACGCTCGATACCCTCCACTTCCAGCATGTCGTCCACCAAGCCAGCTCTGTGCGGTCGTGCATTATCGTCCATAAAAAGAAAAAGAATCACCTATGGCATCAGCATAAGGCACGACAAAAGGTCGGAGAATCTCATCTCTATACTTTACCGCAGTCAAAGTACCACCTTGGATAACGTAGAGGTCCGTACGTCCACCACTACTGACTCCTGCCTACACCATCAATCCACCGCCATCATATGGGGATATTTTCACGTACAAAAGCTGGATTGTTTCGTGTCCCTTTTCCTCTCCAGATGAATACACGCCGACTATCACATTCCATGTTGAATCGCGACTCATCAAAAAAAAGAACTGATCTCCGTTCAGCATGCCTCCACCCACGATGTTCCTCCGCCCAGTTTTCTGCGATCTCTACGGTGTTGTGGAGTTAACCTGGTACACACCATGGGCCTACAGGCATAGAGACCACTTCCATGCAGTCGATTACGGACAGTTTGAGTTGCACACCCTGCGTCCTGTTGCTGTTTGAAGTGTATTTCGCAGTTGAGTTGCATAATGCTGTCTATTCCGACGGGCTGTTAACAAGAGGTAACAGTTATCCCTTGCTGTTGTTGCCCTTGGTCGACCTTGTCCGGCTCTTCTGTGAACAGTATGTTCTTTGAAAATGATTCCAAAGACTGGAAATCACGCTTTGAGACACCCCAATGGCTTGTGCCACCTCTTGTTGTGTCTGTCCAGCTTCCATCCTTCCTATGGCCCTCCAAGCCATTGGTTCAGGTAAATCACGTTTTCGAGGCATCACTGTCCCTAAGGCAAGTCATTCACTAACTGAAAACTGGACTGGATTTAAAAACAGCAACAAAACATTAACCCCCACACCACCCTTTCACATCAACAGTACAGACACTGCCCTCTGGTGTGGTACCGAGGTTACGTAACAACTTCAAACTCTTATTTATATTACCTTGGAGTAATAGAAAGTGATTGCATCTAATACTATTCCAAAAAACATAGTCTTAATAGGTTATTCTACAATATCCCCATATTTTTTTGAGCAGTGTAGCTAATATACGGCGTGCGCTGCTACAACACTTAAATAAACGGAAATTAATGTTTTTTTATGAACGTTCAGTTGAATAAGTAAAAGGAAAAATAATTATACATTTATATCGTAATTAATTTTAGATACCCCGTGCTAATTACTCGGCGTTGTCCGGGAATCTACTTATCCCGATCTTTTTGGTATAAATGAGCTGAAAGACAAAATTCGTTGTTGTAAGTTTTCCGTAAAAGAATATCCGCCGTTGGCTGCTACACTTGCTCGGGAATCTACTTATCTCGATCTTCTTGGATCAATGAAAGACAAAAATAGTTATTGTGAGTTATGCGTAAAAGAAAAACATATGATGTCGCGAACTTTTTGGGTAGAGTGCTTTTAAATATTCAATTCTGTGTACATTAATTTTGTGTGTTTGTTATGGTTTAGGCAGCGTAAGCC
Source organism: Diploptera punctata (assembly GCA_030220185.1). Lineage (NCBI taxonomy): Eukaryota > Metazoa > Arthropoda > Insecta > Blattodea > Blaberidae > Diploptera > Diploptera punctata. The sequence goes on along the minus strand of JASPKZ010002173.1, from coordinate 33,570 downwards.
ATTTAACCTTCCAAAAAGCTAGTTTTTTCACGTTTTTCACTACAAAGGGTGATTTTTAAGGATGTAGGAGTTGAGTATCACAACTCTTTTATAGCCTATGTTCATCCGAGGAATCTTCTGAACATTTTGCAAAAAGCCCCATCACAATCGGATCAACGGTATGGCAGCGCATAAAGTACGAACGAACAAACAAACATTCATTTTTATATATTTATTAGATTTGGATATTCGCACTTACTTCCATTATGCCTCGACATAGAACATTGACGGGTCGGGGTGAGAGACAAAGAAGGGATATTGCCTATATTCCCGTACACATAACAATGGGCCAAATGCAAATTTAAATAGTATTGCAAATGTCAAATGACGCATTGTTTTTTTAATGGCTTAGCCAAGCTGGAGTATACCACATATTTCCTATCATTCGTATTTTTAAAATGAATCGAAAATTAATACATAATGACCTATTTGTGACAAACTTAAAAATTTAATGAATTTAAAGCAGGATTTTAATATCATAATGAATATAAAAGTTAAAGGTAATAATTTTTTATTTTAAAATTCTATTAATATTTAAATATAACTTAAATAAACAAAAACATCTAAATAATTAATTGTTGTTCATTGTTGAATAACAATGTCTCAGTAACAATTAAAGAAATTGTATTACATAACAGTCTTTCTAAATAATGCTTTTAAAAAAAGTTTTAAGTCATTGTTGTCACAATTATAAAGCTTTCTGTTATAACTGTAATAAGAACACCTGCTTAACTTCATATTTTAAAATGAAAATAAACTGAATTCTGATTGGATGTTAAAACAATTAACTTTTTGATTTAACAAATCAAATTTAAACCTTATATTTAATGGACTATTAACCAATAGAATTTAAAATTAACATCATGTGATGTAATAATGTTCTTTAAAATTATAAAAGAATTATACTAGTCATTCTGCATATAACTTTCCTCAAAGATAGAAGCAAGAAGAGTTCTCAAGATAAAATGTAATATTTAATACAAGAGTAATTGATTCCAGAAAAGAAAAGTATTTATTTTAATTAATAGTGAAGAATAATACCACTTACATTTACTTAATCTGCTGGGAACCTACAAAGTGAATAAATGTGAAATTATTTCTACAAGAAACAGCTTTTAATGATTTTTAAGGTGTTTTCATATCCAGTGTACTAACTACCGACCCTAAGAAGAGAATCCGGCTTTACCAAAAATAAAACCCAACCTGAACCAGTAATTCTTTTTCGGACACCAATCCTTCTTCAAAATGTTACTACAACATCGGGCATGAAGAGAATCACTTCTTCAAAACGTCACCACAACTTGGGACACCAATTTACTTCTTCAAATTGTGGTTGAATTTCGACTGCTGGGCGGCCACTAGTATTTATAATTGTTTGAATAGATGAACTAATCTTTATTTTAATTGGAAAGAGATAGTAATTAGATTTTGTAAATGACCAGATAAAATGTATCTTTTATAATGTTTAGGTATCGACCAATAGGAGTATAGCATTTGCTCATGTGATGTAGTTAATATCTAGAAATTTCTGAATGGCAATTATCCATTGCATCGATGATTGTTAGACGAGGTGGAAACATAGGTTTCATCAGAGAAGTTTAAAAAATAACGCATCCCCAGGATAGAGTTGATTTATTAATCATCATAAACTAATAATCAGAATTAATAGAAGAATATTTAAATATTAATTAGAAGAAATACCCGCATACACAACATAGTTGAGTTGGAAGAAAAAGGACCGGGTACGAAATAATAAATCTCAAATATTGATAAAAAAGATACATTTTATTTCTACGATTAAATTATCTTCAAAATATCTCTCATCCTCCTCGAAGAGAATCTTCATGCAAACCTATGATCTAGATAACCAACACCAAAATCAAACCCGGATGGATCCTAGAAATTAGTAATTTCATCCGATCCTTCAGTTATTTCTAATTAACCTGAAGCAGAATAATCTAATCATCTGAGCCTTGGCAAATATTATGTTAAGAACTTCTAGAACACCGTGAAGAAGCTGTTTCCAACATTTTGGCGCCATCAACTTGGTGTAAATCCCCAAAAACCGTATTCAACATTTAAAATATTTGAAATCCACGTACAACTATTAGGGTACCAGGGGGCTATTTTACGCATGGGGCTTTTTTACGCACTGATAGTGTCATTGACTCTGAGAGCTATACCTTGGTCTATTGAAGGTCGAAGTAGGTATTTATAAAAATCCCGTTTTGTCACCCTTTCAGTAGTGAAAAAAAACCATATTTTTTTTTGGGAATAGAACCGTGTTTTCCGAGCAAAATTTCTTTTGTTGTGCGAGGTAAACAGATATTCCGTCTTCTTACCTGTTTGAATAACATTACAGTTCTCAATTATTAAGATATAACATTCGCATTTGAAAGTATTTTTAGCTTTTAAAATAGAGCGTGCATGTAGGTTAGGGTCTTTCTTTTGTAGAATATTAATTTAAAAACAGCAGATAGTGATACTTAAGTGACTTTAGCATAATAAACATTTTATTAACGTATTGTAATATGGGGCTACTTCGCGCACCGATGATGGGGCTATTTTACGCACTAAATTAAGACACATTTTGTATAAAAATTGAGTTACTAACACATTACGTTAATTAAAATTAGTAGAAGTAGTATGTGCCCCTCGTAGCTGACCGTCGTAAGGCATGATGCCTCCGTTGCTAAGCGGTTCCAATCCCCACGAAAAAAAAAAACTATTGGAATTTCGGTCAGTATGGATCCAGTGCCCCCCAGCATCTTTACAAATGTGGGTAGCTACAATTAGTAGCGGTTGCAGATTGAGAAAACCAGCTTTGGCGACTGGGGTGCCTGACATGCTGACCACATGTGGACACCTGGCAGGATTATCGTTCTTCTCTATGATTAACACATGTGGATATGAACCCAGCAGTCGGCTGGTAGGCTAAAGGTCATCTAGGCTCTCCATGCCATGGAGGAGGAGAAAATGTAAATTAGTAGCCGTAATATTTCATTCACAGACGCTCTTTAACATTCTGGTCATTAGCGTGAAGTTCAAAACTGGGCACCAATGGGCCGGTAAAGTTTGCTCTTATGCCTCTCATTTAAGGCTTGAGGTTCTTTTACTTGTGAATCTAGACAACGGACCAACAATAAATTTACATCCCTTACAAAAAATAATAAACGAGTAAATAACTTGACTGCAGAGCTAAACGCCAGCCTAAGCGGACTTCGAAACATTTGATGTCCGACTCGAATGTGGAAATAACAGCTAAAAGGGCGCTAAAACTGTAGTCTGTTGGTGAAATGAGTAGAGAATTCTTCCAGGTTTCCGATTAGATATTATTCTCACTTGAAGATCAAGAGCGAAATGAGTAATGCCACGTGATCTGTTCTCCCTCCTGCACTTCCTTCCGCGGCCTCATTGACTGTGATTTTTGCCTTCCTCCTGTGTAGATGGCATTTTTCAAACAGCTTCTATACAGGTTCTACGGACAGACTCCGTTGCCTCCAAATAACGAGACGGATGAAGGATGTGTCATGCTCTTTTTGTGAACCGAGATACTTCTCTGAGAAGTCTTTAAGAATGGGAGAGTGGATCAGCTGTCAAAATGTATGAATTCGTTCCACGAACTGTGTGTGGGTGCAGTTGGGAAGAAACAATTTGCGTGTGATAATTGTTTATGATGATAAGTTTAGTGCGCGAAGTAGCCCCTCTCCATGCGTAGATTAGCCCCACTGTGTTTACATAAGGTGTATAGTACAGACAATTTATAAGTTTTTTTTTTTCAGTGTTATACTAGTATTTAAGGATGATTAATATTATATTATATAGGTAAGTAAATAAGCTTTAATTATAGAGTAATTAAACATATCAATTTTTTAAAAGATAATTATAATACTGATTTAAATTTGAAATGCGCAAAATAGCCCCACCCTACCCTATAAGCGAATTCCACAGCAAGTTGAATTTACAGTCTGACTTCGCTGATTTACCGGAATATATATTTATTTTTGTTTTATTTGAATCGGTCGGCTCCGCATGCGGTTAGAGGTTCGAATCTCTGCTACGACTCTCGATGTCGCATCTCGGTCACTCAATGTGGGATTGGTGTTAGACGAAACGGAGCTTGGACAGGTTTTTTTCGGGATTTCTCTCGTTTTCACCTGCCATATTTTTTCTCCCACCATTTCTCTATACTCGTTTCATCCATTTCGTTTCATTTCTTTCATCCATCCCTGTGATGGTATGTCAGACGTGGTCGTCCGGTACCCTTGTCGTTTACAGGCCTCTATAAATAAAATAACTAATATAATTGAAAGAAACAGTTTCATATGTTTTCAGTTTAACGTTTTTGAGAGACGTTTTGACGTCAAGACTCACTGTAAATACATAACAGCATGCGTTTCCAGAATTTAGCTTATGTTTAATTTCTTTGCGCATCTCATTCCTATTTGTAATTATTGTTCCTAGATATTTGAATTCAGTTACTTTTTCAAAATTTCCCTCAGTTGTTATTAATTGTCAATTTATTTAATGCATTTCTATGTGTGAGCATATATTTAGTTTTATTTATGTTTAGTTCCAGTCCCAATTTCTTAGTGTTACTCACTGGGGTGTGCGTGTTGGATCTTAGTATCTCCTCGCTACCCCGTAATAATATTCATCATCGGCATAAACTAACAGCTTATTAATACATTTAGTTGTAGGCCTCCTTCATCCTCTGATAGTAATTTGGTCGCATGCTCTAGCACAAAATTGAACAGTAGAGGAGACAGGCTCACTGGCACTATTGAACCGGTTCATGGCCGCGCGGACATAATCTCTCCATACATCCCTATCCTGAGTGTTTTCCAATCATCCCCTGTACAAACTTCTTCCCTCAATCATAGTTAATGTTATTCTCCCACCTCATTCTTGGCCTATCAAACTGGGCGCTTTCCCTCCGGTTTTCCTACAAGAAGCTTCCATGCAGGTCTCTCACTCCCCATTCGTGTCATATGTCCTGCCCATGCAGTGTGACGAGACTTAACTGTTATTATTATATCTGGTAGAGGAGACAGAACTGCTTTAAATTAATAAACGCAGTTATTAATACGAACATATTTATCATAATTTATAATTATAATTTGTTAATAAATTATTTTATCAGTTTTGTAATGGGGTAGAAACAGAGTATTAAAACTCAATTTATATGCTAATCCTCTTAATGATACAAACGGAATACATATCAATTGAAGTACATGCTCATTGTTACTAAGCAACTTTCAAAACGAATTTTGTAAAAAAAAAAAAATACGTTTCACCGCCATTGCGAAATTATTCTGATTTTCAGACAACTGCAAAATCGGAGTATCATCGAGTAGATTCATCGCACCGGGTGGAAAGTAAATCCCCCACTCTGGTCTAACGTTTCGATCATTGCCTGTGTAATACATCTCCAATCTCATTCTTGGACTATCTACTGAGAGCTCTCTCTCTGGTTTTGTACACAAAGTGCTTTCATTACCTATTTGATTTCTCATTCGTGCCACATTCCAACGAGACTCAACTGTTGTTTTGCGCGATAGTGTGGTTTATCGTATTAATCCATAGAGAAACTTCGAATAGAGGGGAAACTGAGTACAGTGACATCTAAAAAATTTCGGTCGTTTACGATGAACTACAATGAAGCAAACTACAATGGTAGCGCTGTTTCGTAGTAACAGAATATGTAACTAAATAAAACAAATGCAAGGCACACGGCGTCGTTCACGGCGTGTTTAACGGTGTTCACTCGGGATTATGGGAAGTTAGCCATTTTGTAAATTTAAATTTTTAACTGCTATCCTTTCGTTCTATGTAGACGGTACTGTAAATTATCGAAAGTTAAAATCATTACTTAGATTTTATTTTACTCTAATTTGTAAGTAAATTCAAGCTTGTTTACATTTTTAATGTGAATCTATTTTCAAAGATAAACCTACTAGAAGTGATAAAATTCTAAGATTTGTTAGGTTAGGAAGAGTCACAGAGTACAGTGTACAGCCATTTCTAATAAACATTTTAAAAATGTGACTTTATAATGGACAGATGTACGACATGGCTAAGGTTATTTAATAAATATTGTATAAAATATGTATGTGAGAATAAGGGGGTAGGTCAATTGTACATATTTATTAAAAGAGCTCATAATGCATGTTTTAAAATTTAATAAACGAAAATAAATTAACATGTTTTATTTATTTCCATTCTTCCTTTCTGTTAAAATTAAAGAAAATCTGTAGGTCTGAGAGACTGGGTATACATAATTCCACAATTTAAGATTAATTAATACGTTATTTATTCCTATAAAGTTAAATTCCATGATTATTCACCAGATGGCGTTATATAATTATAATTCATAATTTTACCACCAGGCGGTGCTGAATTTCATATTAGTACCAACAAAAAAGAACCGAAAAAATTTAGGTGTCGTTAGTTGTATTACACTAGCGCCGCCTGTGGCATGTACGCGCAACTCGTTCCACTTTCTTCTCTGGTACTCTGTGGTATTACTCGATCACATTAACTTTCAATGCGGAAAAACTGCGAAACTAAAAGAATGTGATAAGAGTGAGTAGGGGTTGGAATTAGTCGACCCTTCTTAGATTACAGTCACACAGTGTTTATTTATTGTTAGTCGTGTACAGTCAGTTGTTAGTTACAATGTCAAGCTCGACAGTTAGATCTTGTATTCACAGTATATACACATTCAAGACTAACAAGACAGTAGCTGGAAATCAGTGCTGATTTAATTTTCTGTACGTAACATTATCAGAAAGCCGTAGGCATACAAACTCTGACGATCTTTCATTAACTTCATCTCCTATTTCAAGTAGGTCTACCACTTTATTTTGCCACTGATTATACCACTTGCTCAGCCCTTCGCTTGTACCAAAGGTGGAAGGAGACACTTTCCCCATCTTCACCACCAGCGCCTTTGCTTCTTCTCACCGGCTAAAAAGTTAACGCGGTCGAGTAATACTTGCAGCAATGGCGACCATGATAAAAGTTCAACTTCCTACATTTCGGGGTTGCCAATTAAAATAACTATACTGCCATAAAATACCTATTCTGGCAATATTACATATTACAAACCACGGTGTGGGAAATTAAAGTACTAGCCTTTATGTATACTACGTACAATGTGTATAAAAATATCCAAAATATAGTGTTAATATAATTATACGAAAACAAATCACTGCATTTTAAATGAACTGAAACTTATTTGAAACAATATAAAAAAATACATACGTACTTGCCGTCATTTTATGTCTAGATTAGTGTCACGGCTTTCCTGTAATTTCAACTAATAAACATTGCCACCACAACTGTTAACGTTAGTCAGTTGTTTTATATGAACACAAATATTTCCAAACAAATATGTTATTATTTACTATTATTTATTTTGAAAACACCACGCACAAAAATAATGTACAACGCACGTTTGTAAAGTGTTTACAGAATCTCGGAAATTAAAAACCATGCTTAGTCGCTCGTGTTTTTAAACATTTCCTCGTTTCTGTAAAATCCACTTTCCAATCTCCCATCATAATATACTATTATTACATAAGGCTCAGCTTGATCAACCTTAATTAATATGTAACTAGCTAAATGTTAAAATATTTAACAGAAAGTTAACAGAATTTAGCATTTTAATCAACACTGGTTTAACACCAACAATCTGTTAAAACTCTCAGTTAGCTAACTCATAATTTCCCAACCTATCGTTCGCAACCCCAGGGGTTCGCAAAATATTTCAAGGGGTTAGCCAAAATGTTTCCATAATTGCGGGTTCGAGGTTATGCTTATTATTGTTTCCTTCATTTCTGTGGCATTGTCATAATAATAGTAATTGTAATAATAATAATTTATTATTCCCATCCATCCATAGTAATTCTGCCCGAGGACAGTCTTTCACTGCATCATTGCATTTTTCATTGCTATGCTTTGTAGCTTTACTAAGGAATTATAGGTGTGGTAGCTTCCCGTGCTTTCAACACCGGTGAAGGAAGATGATGATAATGATAAGGATGATGATGATAGCCGGATGATTTTCGGGGACCGTTGGGCCCTAAGCTTCCTGACATTTGTTCTTACAGGTGAGGAAAAACTCCGAAAAAACCTCACCCAGGAACTTGTCCCGACCAGGATCGAACCCGGGCCCGCTGCGTGACAAGGCAGCCAGGCTACCTCGAGACCACAGCGGTGGACATTATATTATTATATTATTATTATTATTATTATTATATTATCATTATTATTATTATCATTATCATTATTATCATTATTATTATTATCATTATTATTATTATCATTATTATTATTATCATTATATTATTATCATTATTATTATTATCATTATTATTATTATCATTATTATTATTATCATTATTATTATTATCATTATTATTATTATTATTATTATTATTATTCAGAAATTAAATTAACCCTATAATTCCCTTTGTTCACATATGTGTAAGATCGGAAATTTACCACATTATTTCCACAATAAATTAATATTTACCGCGAATGCCTGATTTACAGTTATCAAACAACGTTAGGAATACATTTCATTTCGCTACAATCGAAATATAGTCTGCCAGCTTATTTGTGTTTTAACAATACTAGCAGCAGTATCAACTAAGGAACGGTTACATGGCGATGCGGCTCTTGATTTTACATGTTAATGTGGAATTTTCAACAAATGTACATTTCCTTTTGTATTTTGAACAATAGCCTACTTATTTGCTTGTGATAAAAGCAGTAAGTCGTCAGTTGTGTATCAGAATCGTTACCGTTCACATTAAAATGGGTAACTCGTTGAAAAATGGAAGTTTGAAAGGGAAACAGGAAGAGGTGAGTAATTACTATGACTATTTAACTCATGCCCAAAATGGGAGTCAATGACCAATCACATTTCAATGATTTTTATTTAAAACCGATCACAGTCATGTTTCGCCTACAATTTACCAACTAAAGTTTATTATAATAAAGAAAGCACCTCCTTTTTAACATTCTGAATAGGTCATAGCAATATTTTGCGAGTGACTGACCCTCTTAAGAAATACGGCTACCAGATTGTATATATATACTGCATGAATGTCAGCAGAAAGCGCATGCGATAGATAATATAAAAACATTTGTAACAATTGATTATACCACAAAAAAAAAACACTATTTGCACTTTCTTAAACGAATTATTTTCAAGGAAATGACGTTGCAGAAAAATATAATTGATATTTTTACATCATAGGACATCAGAACATCTATAATGTCGGTTATAAATTTCTCCACTAGGGTGCATTCTTACAATGTAGCATTCCTTTGGCAATAAATAATAATATGATCTGGTTGCAGTGATGAACAAAGGAAGGAATTGAAGCGTACCAATCGTTTCTCATTTGTTTTCAAACATCGCCGTTTATCATTAAATATATAAATATTTTAAAATAACTATAGTTAAATAATGATTTGTGAGTAACCAGCTTAATTTTATTTGTTAAATAGTCCTAACAAAATGCCACTCTTGATTTCCAAATTCTCTAGATAAATTCGCTCCTCACTTGCGAGTCGTGAATTTATCGATAATTGGAAATCACTCGTGGCACTACTTAATAAAACTTGTATTTATTATTGCAACTAGACCAATAGGTTGTGCAACTTTTAAGCCGTAACTACAGTAGAATAATTTTAGATTTTAAACCATTAAGGGTTAAGTTAATTTAAGGTTATTAAACCTTTTGCTTGGAAATTAATTTGTATGCATATCTACTGTATGTATATTTAGAAGATAGTGGTTCACCTCAGATCGTTGAGAAAAAAAGTTCGCGAGTCGAAAAAGTTTGGGAAACAGCTGGCTTATCTATAGTCTTCCAAGCAGTTGTTACCTTATAACTATTTGATGGCTGAAATTAAATTGGTTAGTACATTAGATGTTAGAACTTTTGTATTCGGAACATAATTTCCAAAAGGAGGCATTCTTTTGAAAGAAGAGTAATTGAGACTATGTATTCCCTTATTACCACACATTTCCATTTTGATACTTGTATTCACAATTACAGAATGAAAAAAATGTACTTCAATCATACACAACTAATAGACTACATCATAATCTCAAAAAAGTTTATAATTATCGGTAGTTACAAATAATTGTTTTATATAAATTACAATTAAAATATGCCAACTCGCAAAGCAATGGAAACAATCGAGAATCGCATCATGAAACTTCATAATCTCAGAACAAACATATCCTTGGTTACAGTCGTGGTCAAAATTCCAGCATCTTGATTTACCACTCAGTATATTAACTGTCTTTTGAAATGTGAAATTAAAATTCGACTAAACAAATGTTTCTAATACCTGTCACAATTTAACTAATTAGTTAAGTAACTTTTGTTTAAGCGTATATTAACAGAGGTTGAATAAACTGGACCCTTGTTTTCCATAAAGATCACGTAGCTCTTTGTTATTTTGTTTCCTGCATTGACCTATCTGGTTCTCCTTCTTTGGTCCGAAATCACTTTATTCTCAAAATACTCGCATTTTCTTCTTCTTCTTCTTCATCACATCCTTCATACACCACCCTTACACTATTTAAGGTTTATACTTTACGAGGCCCTTCAAGCTTTTGAATACTTTGAGGCCCCATTTGCAATTGCAGATTTAAATATATATTTCAACACTTTTCTCTGTACAGAATACAATTAGACAGAGATTTCTCAGGTCGGATCATAGAAGAGTGGGCGCGTTGGGATATTCTAGGACGGATCGAGAGTGAAATGAAAACATGTAAATTTTTTGGGCACAGGAAGAAAATTGAGGGATAGCAAAATTGGAGAGCGCTGAGACAATATATATATTATTATTAATAAGAACTTCAGTATGGTATTGTGTTTCCAATCTTCAATGTCTGAGTTGAATAGCCCTCTAGTGAATTGCTGTCTACGGGATGGGGGTGGTATGCGCGCGCGGCATATTTTTTTAATCTGTTGTGTAGGTAGATTTTATATTATTGTACCAAGTGAGAGATTTACTATTATTTATTATTATTATTATTATTATTATTATTATTATTATTATATATTATTATTATTATTATTATTATTATTTTATATATTCTCAAATATAAAAAAATCTACAATTAGACTATGTATAGATTTCATCAGAAGAAATTAAAATATTATTTTCATATAAAAATATAATCTCAACTAATAATGGACTATATGTGTGTGGTTACTTACTGTCTATGTACTGTATACATAGACTTGCATATAATATTCATTTTTTTATGCTTTTTATGTATGAGTATAGGTGTGTAGCCATGTTTTTTTTAAAATATTTGTACGTTTTTTATTCATGGAAACAGTATATGCACATAGGCGAAACAGGCCCATGTGCAAACTAAATGAATTTATCTTCTTTATAAAAGATTACATAAGCTGACTAAGGCATCTTCCTTGCGCTGAGCTATGGGACATGGGCTGGTTCGACTCCTCATTGGGTAAAGATTTTTTTTCTCATGGAATTTCGGCAGTAATGTCACCGGTCCACTCAGCATCGTGAGGAATTTCGGTAGGTAGCTCTTCAGGTTGAGAAAACTATCCATAACTGTTGAAATATCCGACATTGTGAACATTCTGGTTGGATAATCGTGCATATCTATAATTGGAACATATATAGGCCTATGAGAGGCTGGTGGGCCAAGAGCTTTCTAGGCGTGTCGTAAAATTGGTCGAGAAAGAATGTGTATATTCTGATAGACTAAAATATTCAATACTGGTAAAATTTTTAATAATTTCCGTTGAGGTATGTAATTTCTATGTAAAATATAGAATAAACACGTTATAGGTGCCGTCGTTCTCAATTATATTGATTTTTAAAACTTTTAAGATCTGTAGGCCTTCCGGAAACAAACTTTCATCTTTACCAGATGGATAGAGCTACTAACTGTTGATGTTATTGTTGTGCGACGCTTCGACTGCAGCGAATTTCCAGCGGCGTCGATAGGTACTGACGCTGGAAGATCGCTGATGGCAGAAGCGTTGCACAACATTAAAAATATCAACATTTAGTAACTCTTACCTTTTGCTGAATATGGAAGTCTGTTTCCAAAAGGCCTACAATTAAAAGTTTTAGAAATTAATCTAATTGAGGACGACGGTACTGCCAGGTTTTAATATTTTACTTTAAGACTAAAATTGCATACAATTAATTGAATGCAGCTTTCACGGCTTGCAATCATAATATAAGAGATTTCGGGCTATGTTGCCGTGGGTCCTTGACTGGAGTTTCTTCCAGACGTTTCTCCCTCCACTGCGGAGGACATCTTCAGTGACGAGTCTTTCTAGGTAGTGTTCCTGGTCGTAGCCTCGACTATAAATGAGCAAAGGGCAGAAAGGCAATCAAAATCAAAATCCAAAACAGTTACTTGTTGGGTTACCGCTCATTCACAGTCGAGCCTTCGACCAGTTAACACTACCTGGAAATGCTCCCTACTGAAGATGCCCTCCACAGTTGTAGCATTAGTAATTCCTAGAATTAATTTGGTATTATTTGGGACCACACAATAAGCTCTTGTTATACAGTGGTTAACGGTAACTCAAGGTTGGCAGGTACATGTACGTAGCGAAGCGAAACTAATGTTTATTATAAAAGTGTAAATTTGATTGACGTGTTGAATATGGTCAAATTTGCAAAACAATAAATTTTGTTAAAAGGAATACTTAACATTAGTAATTCCTAGAATTAATTTGGTTATTATTTCGGACCACACAATAAGCTTTTGTTATACAGTGGTTAACGGTAACTCAAGGTACATGTACACCCTTCGACAACAAAAAATGAGTCATCTCTTGAACGCACATTTCTTCTAAGTCATTCTATGCACAGCGCTGGGTTCAAACTAGGAAACTAGTCATAATTGTGCAGTCCCTAAGCTACTGTGTTATGTGGCATGAACTGAAGACTCTTCTACGTGTCCTGATAGCTCAGTGGTAAAGCATACGGTCACTGGTTCTGTTAATGAAGATCGCAGGTTCGCGTCTTCAATTACACGTAGTTTTTTTCTCGTGATATTTGTATTAAAACGTTTTATGAATTAAATACATTTTATTTCGACATTTGAATTAATCTATACTTTTTAAGTTCATAATTTTTTTATACCGCTGAGGTTATTACAATGATAAATTATATATTTTTACACGCTTTATATTAGCTTGACCTGTATCTGTCTATGTAACGAACCTGTATCTATGTAACAGAATCTTTGAACACGATTTTCATCCACTTAAAAACATTGGATCGACCTGAAACTTTGTATACTTGTAAAGGACCCACGACAATACAATAATTTCACAATTTGTTTTCTAAAATCCTGGCCACAATCATCGAGAAATCAAAAAAAATAAAAACCTGTGTAATAGGTTGCGGACTTATCGACTTTTTAGTCAATCGTTGGAAGAGCTCAGTTAGTAGAGCGGTGTGGACTGTAGTGGTATATAATTTCAGCAAACCATAGGTCGCTGGTTCAAATCTGGGCCGGAGGTTTTTTTTAGAAAAAGTATTAAGCAATTAAATTTTCATGGGATTCCAGTTTATGACAATCAATTAAACTAAAAATTTAAAAAATAAATAATAGTTTAAAAAAAAATACAACAACACGCTTTATTAGAAAACCGAACTTAAAAATAAAAAATAATAATAGTTTAAACAAACTAAAACAACATGCTTTATTAGAAAACCGAACTAAAAAATTAGAAATAATTTTAATCTCCAACACGCTTGGTGAAAAAATTAAAGTGGTCAACAAAAAAATCATCTCCAACACATCTAGAATAAAACTAGAGTTATCTACAAAAAAAATTATACCATCAAAAGCGTGGGGTGCTTTTTATAGTTTTAAACGTTTTCTTCTTAGAGACTTTACTTTTACCAATATATGTTTATTATCAAATATATTAATTGATATAGAGCACCCCACGCTTTTGTTATTAAAATTATTTTTTTTGTAGATAACTCTAGTTTTATTTTAGATGTGTTGGAGATAATTTTTTTGTTGACCACTTTAATTTTATCCCAAGCGTTTTGGAGAAAAAATTATTTCTCATTTTTTAGTTCGGTTTTCTAATAAAGCATGTTGTTTTAGTTTGTTTAAACTATTATTTATTTTTATCTTGTATACTACCGTCTTCCTCAACTATCTAAAATATTCGTTGATTTCACTCTAGGCCTTTCGATGCATGCTTCATCTTCTGGAGTCGTAGTAGTTGTATTGAATTAACTGTATGTCTAATAGAGGGTTTTGCTTAGTAGGCACATTTTCGTTGAGAATGTTTGTATTCTTGGCCTTCTTGACAATTTCGATTCCTTGTAAAATGTTAATTTTGTGTCTGTTGTTTTCTCTATGTATAATTTACATTGTATTATCGATACTGAAATGTGTTTAGTGAAATTTTATTTCATTGTTAAAGGAGAAGGCAAATCAAATTTCGCTGTTCACCAGGTTGAATCCAACCGAAAATGTATGGGTTTAGATGAAAATAGAGAGAAACTCTTATTGACCTGCAGATGCACGAAAAACGAAAGATGGCTTATGGGCACAAATTCAAGACGCCTGGGATGCTCTAGCCCATCGTCCACGTGACTGTAGAAATTTGATTGCATCAATGGCCTGCAGATTGAGGGCGGCAATAGACGCTGAGGATTCATACACCCTATATTGATTTTGTTTTTGTTAAAGTTTTTTTTTTATTTCAGAAGATATTATTTTCTCTTCATTTAATTATTAGAAGGTTTTCATTTATGTGTTTTGTGTGTGCATTAAAGCCACAAAACTCAAATATAAAATTTAATATGAAACTATATTACGAACGAAATGCTATCCTAACATTCAGTATTTAAAAAAGTAGAACGGGAATCGAACCCGTGAAGTTACGAACGCAGAAGTTGTGTGTTAAACCTCGACCACGGAAACACACAAAGGCAAGCTCATTATTTTATGTTACTTAGTGCGTACTGCGTTAACTAGCAAACAACACAGTACAATTACTGAAAACGTGTTAATGTGAATAAGGCTTCTGCGAGTGCTCACGAAGTTCCCCGATCGGTTGATAGAATCAAGAGATGACTGATTTTTTTGTCTAAGGGCGTCACCTAGCGAAGCGAAACTAATGTTTATTATAAAAGTGTAAATTTGATTGACGTGTTGAATATGTTCAAATTTGCAAAACAATATATTTTGTTAAAAGGAATACTTGAGCCAATTTTAAAACTTCTTCTGGGAAGTGAATATAAATGGCCAAGAAATTTATATTTTTTAAACACAGTGTGGCTAGCAGCTCATACACCACACATAGTGTGGCCAGTAATTCCCTTACGAAAACAGAGTGGGCTAGTTTATCATATTACGAGTATTGAGAGGAGTCTGTTGCTCTCATATTATTACCTAAAAGTGTGAATCAATCTATCGTACGTAAATATACTAGGGAAGTCTAGATTAGCCCAAATAGTCTTCAAGGTATTAAACTTGTGTATTGTGTTAAGTAGTCTTCAAGATATTATTAATTTGTTGTGTATTGTGTTGTTCATAAGAGGTTAGTTAAAAAAAATAAAACCTTTTTTTTATTAATTACACAACTCATTGTTACTGGTTATCGAATTCCTTGTCTTTCACACCGATAGAACCCAGATATAAGCGTAATCTAAAACCTCGTGCCTTTTGCGGCTGCACAGTCGAGGGAGAAACGTCTGGAAGAAACACATTCATGGGCCACGGCCACATAGCCAGGAATCTCTTAATATTATTGCATGGAATATTAAATATTGTTCCGCCAAATATTCTTTGGTTTACCATGCTTTCTTCTTCTATTTATATCCAATCCATGTATTAATATAGGAATCTTTTCCTTCTCAAAGTTTTTTTTTTATATTCTAGAACATGTAGAGTTATTTATTAATCATTTTGAGGCATACACAAAAGAGGTAACAAAAGAGGTCTGTGAAATGAAAGAGAGGCAAACATCATATGAATTATTAATTATGTGCCATGACTATATGTTAACAGAATATTTTCCGTCCTCGTTTTTAAAATATTGAAAACATCATATGCATTGGTGGACTGGTAAAGTTTTAATTCCAAATGCAAAAGATTATATTGAAATATTTTCAATATTCCTTACTTCTAAGTTGTTTGTCCAAGTCTCACACCCATATAGCAATAAACTTTTCACATTGCTATTAAATAGTCTTGATCTAGTTACAGTTGAGATTTGTTTAGATCTCCATGTGGGTGGTAGCCGCTATAGCGATTTAAAATTACGCCTATTAGGTTAAACGCCACTTCTAAATAGTTGGATTTCGCTGTTATTTTGATTTATTTCAATGACATATAACTAGTTTCGTTGAGAAAAATCAATAATAGCTGCCAGGAAAAGCTAGTTTTAATGTTCGCTTCAGGTGAACCTCCATTCTTAAATTTTACATGTTAACGAATTCAACTCAACCTCACTTTTCTTAATAATTGCTACTCCGAGTTTGGTTTCGAAGAAATTTCCGGTGCTAGAAGGTTAATGGGCATAATATACACACAAATTTATGTCACGGTCATTTTCGGTGTCTACTGACAGGAGAATTGTCAATCATTGCCTGCTAAACTTACCTTGAAATTTATCCCCGAGAAGAAACGTTATGATGCACCAATGTCATGTCCAAATAACTATCTGCCTTTTTTAACTGCAAGACACAGAAATCGAAATCAGAATCCAGAAATGGTAACCTGCTGTGCGTAGTACATGGACTCCTTGTTTGACTTTAAGCAGAGTGGAATAAGGCGGGTGCAGCGTGGAAGGTGAGTATACCATATCCACTCTTAGAGTGATCTTATCATAAATAAATGCCAATTGTAGCCTTCCTCCATTCGCACCACAATTTCTGTCACATTGACAGGGAGCACGTGTGAAGTATATAAGAAATGCGTCCGTTGAATGATACATTACAAGAGAGCTGGTTGACATTTTTTACTGAACTTGTGAAGTACATTTAAAATAACAGTTTTTGACCACTAGTAAAGGGTTTGCCAGACTTGTGTTTTAAAAATTTATATGGCAACACAGCAACAGAAGACTCGACGACCTTCAGCCATTTTGTTTTACATCAGAATCAACTGAAGCATGGCTCAAATGCATCATCTATATGTAATAAAACCATTTTAAGTTGTACTTGTTGACTTGGCATATTTTAGCCTATTTTATATGTTTAGAATATTATTATTTTCATTCGTGAAGAATAACAAGTATATTCAGAGGACATATTTTTAATTTAATGATGGGAGCTACTTTTTCGAAAAGCTAGCAGGTCACGTGGATTTGTTTTGATGAGGATCACTTTAAGAGCGGATAGCCTTTAGTGAAGGTTATTCAGTCCATCGAGAGAGAAGTTGTAATTGCTTCCCTGCTGTTTAAATGAGAGATTTGGCGCTGAATTTTAGTGCCTTGCAGTTAAAAAGGCAGATAATTTTGAGCCACATACTTGGTACTCCACAAACCTTCTCTGGGAGAAATTTTAAAGTAGGTTTCAGCATACAATAGTTGACAGTTCTCTTGTAAATATGGTCAATGGAGATTGGTAATTTTTAAAAAAATATTTTCATAGATAGCCTACATTATCTGGGAATTCGCTAAAATGTAAACAGCAATGTCATCGCTCTACATATCGCCAGTATCATTTTCTCAAAAAGTTGTAATGTCTCTGAATGTACCAGTACGCCACGGTATCACATCATTAAAATATTGAGCACACATCACATTGTTCGCTGTCTCCACGTGTCTCTAATGGAGCTGCGGCGCTCTCTATGTTAAAAAAAAGTAAATTTACTGTGCGAATTGTTACTGCCTGACATTTCTATACAGAGCTTTGTACCTCATTAGAAAATTAAAACTCTAAATGTTAAATATAGAGTATATTCGCAAATAATAAATATAGGGTAAGCTATTATAGGACCTGAAAGAAAATTTAAGGATGGTAGAGGCAAAGTAGCCAAGTGAATTGAGGCATTATATCTTGATGCAAAGCTACGGGATTTGCGTTGGTTCGAGTCCCCATGGGAGAAAATAAATGTTCTCATGGAATTTTGACCATTATGGGATCGGCGTCCACCCAGCATCGTAAGAAATTTGGATATATAAATACATAGCAGGTTCAGGTTGAGAAGAAAAATCTATGGGGGACCCGTCATGCTGACCACGAGTCACTTCTACACTAGCTGGATGATTCTCCACTACTGTACTTAACACATGTGGTATGAGGCCAGCAGTCCACGAACTTCTAGACCTATTGCGCCGTAGAATTTAGTTTAGGTAATCCATATATAGAGAATTATGTTGTTAAAAATGGAAATAAATATATTTGTCAATTTTTTCTAATTAAAGAAAAGATTGACTAAGTAACAAACTAACCCACTGGCACTATGAAACTCATAGGTTCAAGTCTGCGAGAACATAAGCTCTCCATAAATCCCTATACTTAGCTAACATTTTCCAATCATTCCCAGTATAAACTTCTTACTTCAAATCTTGGTTATGCTATTCTTCCAACTCATTCTATATCTACAATCATTGGGCGTTTTGTCTCTGGTTCCTGTAAGATGCTTACATGCCCCTGTTTTATTCCCCATTGGTCCCACATGTCCTACCCACCGCAGTTACTGAGACTTAACTGTTCTGATTATATCTGATTTGCTACAAAGATCATGTAGTTCACTGTTATGAACTAAAGAAGATATACAAAAATAAAAGCTATTTCACATAATAAAACATCGCTTATAATAAAACACTTAAGTTTAAAAAACTAAAAAAAATAGTTGTATCTGAGATGTCAGTCGTCCTCTACAAATTAAAATTTCATTAAAATAGTATATATAAGCCTTTCAAAATTTGTTGATCGAATTTCAGCAGCTTATAACGTACTAATTGTTTTCAATTATCATTTATATAAATGGTAGAAGTGGTTAGTTAGGTACGTTCTTGTTATAATGGTTTTCGTTTCTCACTTCATTCAATATTTCTATATCTTTTAGGATGTTTATTTTATGATTATTATTAGGGCTGGGATTTTCATGTAATAAAGTTTAGATTGCAACAGAGTGTAATAATAATAATAATAATAATAATAATAATAATAATAATAATAATAATAATAATAACAATAACAATAATAATAATATCAATGAATCTCCAAATATTTTGAAACCCTTTTTAGCCATAAGTTAGACTTATGACTGTATTTTTTTTCGGTTCCACATACAAACAGTTGAATAGTATAATGAGAAGTAAGACTTCTGACTGACTTTTATCTTGGTTTCACACACAAACAGTTGAATAATACACTGCTCAAAACAATTAGAGGAACACTATGAAATATGCAAATATTTTTTCATTGGATAAAGGTACAAACATGAAATTAATAAAGTACATTATTTGTGGTTATTTATTTATTTATTTATTGCTCATGTCAGTAAAAACAAATGAATAACACTGATAATTAACTTTTCAATAATTCCGCTATGTAAGCAATTGAATCTTGTGCTTATTTTTCAAAGTTAAACACTTGTTATATAGAGTTAGTATCGTGTATGACCTCCACGACATTCGATAACACTTTGGCACCTTCGTGGCATGCTCCCAATAAGATTCTGGATTTCCTCTTGCGGGATATTCTCCCATTCCTCCTTCAGAGCATCTCCAAGTTGCTGCAGAGTTTGTGGAGCTTGATGTCGGTTCCTGACCTTCCTGTCTAGAAGATCCCACAAGTGTTCAATAGGGCTGAGGTCTGGGCTGACCGCTGGCCACTCAATTACCTCAATTTCATTCCTCCTCAGGAAATCCCTGGTGACAGCCGCAGAATGGTGCCCTGGCACTATCCTGCATAAACAGAAATCCAGGGCCTACTCCAATGGTAGCAGGTACTACATGCTCTTCCAGAACGTGCTCGATATGCCGGACAGCATTCAGTCGCTGGAGAACAAGTACAAGGTCCGTACGATTGTTATACATAACTCCGGCCCACACCATTATGGAACCTCCTCCGAATCTATCAATTTCCTGTACAGCCTCTGCAGAAAATATTTCTCCTAGCCGTCGCCACACCCTCAATCGACCATCACAACGTGTAAGACGATACCTGGATTCGTCCGAGAAGAGCACAGACTCCCACTGGTTTCAGGTTCCAATCAACATGGTTTTCAGCATACGTACGTCTTGCTGCCTTATGCCCATTTGTTAAGCGTGGTTTTTTAACGGGCCTTTTTGGACAAATATTCTCTTTCCTTAATGTGTTCCTTATGGTTTGGTCTGAAACCCGGATTCCGGAAGCCATATGAAGGTCATTCTGCCGGTCTTTTTGAAGTTTTTGTACGCTGTCGAAGAGCAGAAAGAACAACGTATCTGTCATCCTGGGGACTTGTTTTAAATTTACGGGCCTGGCCACGTCTTCTACAATACTGACCTGTCTCTCTGTGCCTGTTGAGTAACCTGGACACCACGGAAGGAGAAACCCCAAGCTCTCTAGCCACTTGTCACAGAGATTGGCCTTGTCGTAAAAGATGTAGGCCTAGAGCATGATACACTTCAAACTCATTTAAATGCCTCATTTTGTCAGAGACTTCAATAAACAAGGCAATAATCAACATTCGTCACTATAGCAACATCAGGAAGCTTACCAATTAGAAGTGGCCAGTGCCTTCCAAAATAAAAAATGTCTCTATATTTGTTATTTGAGGTAATTTCTCTGTATTTAGGCCATGGATCTTTAAAATTTGTATCCAATGATAAAATTAATAATTCAATTTACATATTGTCCAACTTCCAGCATCGCAGCTTTATAAAACTATTACTTATTCAATTTATTACAAGTGTTCCTCTAATTGTTTTGAGTAGTGTACATATACTCTGTATTGCAATCTTATCTTGTTTTACATAAAATGCTAGCCCTAGTTATTCTACTCGCTGCGTATTATTGAAAGTGTGTCGTCAATTGTGATAAAATGATGACCTAAATTTATTATGTGTTTCGCAAAAGTTGATTTTCCCTCGCTGAATTTAAAATCCTTTTTACGCGCTAGTGCGTTCTGCCGTACTTACAGCAATGGCGACCATGATTGAAGTTCAATTTCCTAAATTTCGGGGTTGCCAACCTAAATAACTATACTGTAATATTACATATTACCTATCTCGTGCGAGAAGTAAAACCACTGCCCTTTATGTTTACTACATACAATGTAAATACAAAATATATCCAAATGTAATGTTAATATACATTATACGAAACAATTCACTGCATTTTAAATGAACAAACTTTATTTGAAACAATATAAAACAATAAATTCGTTTATGACTGATTGGTGTCACGGCCTGCTATAATCTCAACAAAATTATTTTCGGCATTTACCGTATAAACGTCCACCGCTGTGGTCTCGAGATAGCGTGCTGCCTTGTCACGCAGCGGGCCCGGGTTCGATCCCCGGTCGGAGCAGTTTTTCTGGGTGAGGTTTTTATTGCGGTTTTCCTCACCTCTAAGACAAATGTCAGGAAAACTTTAAGGGCCAAACGGTCCCCGAAATCATATGGCCATCATCATCATCCTTATCATCATCATCATCCTTCACCGGTGTGGAAAGCAACGGGAAGCTACCACACCTACAATTCCCTAGTAAAGCTGCAAGCATAGCATGAAAATGCTACGATTGTAGTGAAGGGCCTACCTACGGGCAGAATTACTATGGATGGACCGTATAAACATTGGCCACGCTGTTATCGTTAGTCAATTGTTTATAATGAACGCAAATATTTTCCACAAAAATGTTATTATTTTACTATTATTTATTATTTTGGAAACACCATCTCGCAAAAAATAATGTATAACGCACGTTTGTATAGTGTTTTACAGAATCTCGGAAATTAAAAACATCGCTTTCGCTCGGTTTTTAAACATATTCTCGCTTCTGTAAAACCACTTCCCGGCCTCGCATGTAATATACTATTAATATAAGATTCAATGAACGTATTGAATGGATGACCAATCATATCCATGTCGATTGACTTAAACACGTTAATTACAATAACGAACATATTAGAATCATGCAAAAAAATATAACAGGCCGACCTCCTTCGCTAGATTTTTCAGAAAAATAAAAATTTAAAAGAAAAACAAAATGGACCGAAGCAAAATTATGTACTTGCTGCTTACGTAACATAACAGCCATGAATTATCATAACTGTAAATTCAATATCAACTAAACTCAAAAATTTCCGGGCACGGAATCGGAGGTCCACATTTATGAGACCAAAGAACTACCCACCACCTGCTCGAGGAAGTCGCAGGGCAGCTCGTTTCTGTGCAACTCTCCTACAGAAAATTCAGTGTTTTGCTGTTCTGTCTCTTCAAAAAAAATAATGCTTCTAAAAGTATCTGTGTTGGATTGTGGCCTAAAGGCCTTAGTGGTCTACACTTTTCAAACTAAACTCTTTCAAAAGTTCCTAGTAT
Source organism: Diploptera punctata (assembly GCA_030220185.1). Lineage (NCBI taxonomy): Eukaryota > Metazoa > Arthropoda > Insecta > Blattodea > Blaberidae > Diploptera > Diploptera punctata. The sequence continues at coordinate 10,983 of JASPKZ010002173.1, read as the reverse complement.
CGAAAAAAGCAGATTAACTATGTGTGTTTGGTCCATTTTCTATGAACTAACAGGACTTGGTGCCAGTGTAATCGGATTACAGAGAATTTAGTGAGTTGGTAGGAATGAGATCATCACACACAAATTCAGCAATGAGCTTTGGTTCACCCCAGACTTCTCTGACGTACGCACAGTAGTTTAAAACAACAGACAGCTGGTTTTATTCCGACTCTAACTTATTCGACGTCATGAGTGGGTTTATTTGTCCGTAGGGCACTTCAAAATGTTAAAAGAATAAATTTAATTAATTGAGAAAACTTTGAGATCATGTGATGAATCATCCTCAAAGTAAAAAAGAAAGTAGATTTTAATTAAGGTGAAGTTAAAACTCATAAAACATAACACACAATACATTTCTGTCATTAATATCAACTCATTTAGTTATGAATTACAGAATTATCTAATATCCACCCGTAGTAATTCTGCCCGAGGCCAGGTCTTTCACTGCAATCATAGCATTTTCATTCTATGCTTTGCAGCTTTTCACACCGGTGAAGAATAATGATGATAATGATAAGGTTGATGATGATGGCCGGATGATTTTCGGGGACCGTAGGGTACTAAACTTCCTGACATTTATCTTACAGGTGAAAAAGAAACCGAAAAAAACCCTCACCCAGGAGCCTGTCCCGACCGGGAATCGAACCCGGTCCCGCTGCGTGGTCAGGCAGCACGCTACCTCGAGACCACAGCGGTGGACGTATCTAATAATAATAATAATAATAATAATAATAATAATAATAATAACAATGTCTGACTTCTTCAGACAGATTTAAGACCATAAGACTTTCGCCTCCATTCAACCAGCACAAATAAAGAAACTATAAATTATAATTAAGTTACAATATAATAATTATAAAGAATAAAAAATATATAAAATATGTCTTCTTAATAAGGGAGCCGCCATTTGCAAGATAGAAGCATGGCTTCACAGCATTTGGTGGATGGGAATTACAATGTATATAGAGAAGGATTTGCGTTTAGATCGGTACTTGCTCAGGTAGCTCAGTTGGTAGAGCACTTGGTCTAGAGAACCAAGGGTCCCGGGTTCAAGTCCCGGTCTGAGCGTATAATTTTTCTCTTCAAATATGATTTATCCATCATTGAGATGTACGAAATCAATAATAAAAACTTGGAAAAAGCCGTACTGGCTGTAATGTATAATTCCCAAATATGTCTTCTTAATAAGGGAGCCGCCATTTGCAAGATAGAAGCATGGCTTCACAGCATTTGGTGGATGGGAATTACAATGTATATAGAGAAGGATTTGCGTTTAGATCGGTACTTGCTCAGGTAGCTCAGTTGGTAGAGCACTTGGTCTAGAGAACCAAGGGTCCCGGGTTCAAGTCCCGGTCTGAGCGTATAATTTTTCTCTTCAAATATGATTTATCCATCATTGAGATGTACGAAATCAATAATAAAACTTGGAAAAAGCCGTACTGGCTGTAATGTATAATTCCCAATATGTCTTCTTAATAAGGGAGCCGCCATTTGCAAGATAGAAGCATGGCTTCACAGCATTTGGTGGATGGGAATTACAATGTATATAGAGAAGGATTTGCGTTTAGATCGGTACTTGCTCAGGTAGCTCAGTTGGTAGAGCACTTGTCTAGAGAACCAAGGGTCCCGGGTTCAAGTCCCGGTCTGAGCGATAATTTTTCTCTTCAAATATGATTTATCCATCATTGAGATGTACGAAATCAATAATAAAAACTTGGAAAAAGCCGTACTGGCTGTAATGTATAATTCCCAAATATGTCTTCTTAATAAGGGAGCCGCCATTTTGCAAGATAGAAGCATGGCTTCACAGCATTTGGTGGATGGGAATTACAATGTATATAGAGAAGGATTTGCGTTTAGATCGGTACTTGCTCAGGTAGCTCAGTTGGTAGAGCACTTGGTCTAGAGAACCAAGGGTCCCGGGTTCAAGTCCCGGTCTGAGCGTATAATTTTTCTCTTCAAATATGATTTATCCATCATTGAGATGTACGAAATCAATAATAAAAACTTGGAAAAAGCCGTACTGGCTGTAATGTATAATTCCCAAATATGTCTTCTTAATAAGGGAGCCGCCATTTGCAAGATAGAAGCATGGCTTCACAGCATTTGGTGGATGGGAATTACAATGTATATAGAGAAGGATTTGCGTTTAGATCGGTACTTGCTCAGGTAGCTCAGTTGGTAGAGCACTTGGTCTAGAGAACCAAGGGTCCCGGGTTCAAGTCCCGGTCTGAGCGTATAATTTTTCTCTTCAAATATGATTTATCCATCATTGAGATGTACGAAATCAATAATAAAAAATTGGAAAAGCCGTACTGGCTGTAATGTATAATTCCCAAATATGTCTTCTTAATAAGGGAGCCGCCATTTGCAAGATAGAAGCATGGCTTCACAGCATTTGGTGGATGGGAATTACAATGTATATAGAGAAGGATTTGCGTTTAGATCGGTACTTGCTCAGGTAGCTCAGTTGGTAGAGCACTTGGTCTAGAGAACCAAGGGTCCCGGGTTCAAGTCCCGGTCTGAGCGTATAATTTTTCTCTTCAAATATGATTTATCCATCATTGAGATGTACGAAATCAATAATAAAAACTTGGAAAAAGCCGTACTGGCTGTAATGTATAATTCCCAAATATGTCTTCTTAATAAGGGAGCCGCCATTTGCAAGATAGAAGCATGGCTTCACAGCATTTGGTGGATGGGAATTACAATGTATATAGAGAAGGATTTGCGTTTAGATCGGTACTTGCTCAGGTAGCTCAGTTGGTAGAGCACTTGGTCTAGAGAACCAAGGGTCCCGGGTTCAAGTCCCGGTCTGAGCGTATAATTTTTCTCTTCAAATATGATTTATCCATCATTGAGATGTACGAAATCAATAATAAAAACTTGGAAAAAGCCGTACTGGCTGTAATGTATAATTCCCAAATATTCTTCTTAATAAGGGAGCCGCCATTTGCAAGATAGAAGCATGGCTTCACAGCATTTGGTGGATGGGAATTACAATGTATATAGAGAAGGATTTGCGTTTAGATCGGTACTTGCTCAGGTAGCTCAGTTGGTAGAGCACTTGGTCTAGAGAACCAAGGGTCCCGGGTTCAAGTCCCGGTCTGAGCGTATAATTTTTCTCTTCAAATATGATTTATCCATCATTGAGATGTACGAAATCAATAATAAAAAACTTGGAAAAAGCCGTACTGGCTGTAATGTATAATTCCCAAATATGTCTTCTTAATAAGGGAGCCGCCATTTGCAAGATAGAAGCATGGCTTCACAGCATTTGGTGGATGGGAATTACAATGTATATAGAGAAGGATTTGCGTTTAGATCGGTACTTGCTCAGGTAGCTCAGTTGGTAGAGCACTTGGTCTAGAGAACCAAGGGTCCCGGGTCAAGTCCCGGTCTGAGCGTATAATTTTTCTCTTCAAATATGATTTATCCATCATTGAGATGTACGAAATCAATAATAAAAACTTGGAAAAAGCCGTACTGGCTGTAATGTATAATTCCCAAATATGTCTTCTTAATAAGGGAGCCGCCATTTGCAAGATAGAAGCATGGCTTCACAGCATTTGGTGGATGGGAATTACAATGTATATAGAGAAGGATTTGCGTTTAGATCGGTACTTGCTCAGGTAGCTCAGTTGGTAGAGCACTTGGTCTAGAGAACCAAGGGTCCCGGGTTCAAGTCCCGGTCTGAGCGTATAATTTTTCTCTTCAAATATGATTTATCCATCATTGAGATGTACGAAATCAATAATAAAAACTTGGAAAAAGCCGTACTGGCTGTAATGTATAATTCCCAAATATGTCTTCTTAATAAGGGAGCCGCCATTTGCAAGATAGAAGCATGGCTTCACAGCATTTGGTGGATGGGAATTACAATGTATATAGAGAAGGATTTGCGTTTAGATCGGTACTTGCTCAGGTAGCTCAGTTGGTAGAGCACTTGGTCTAGAGAACCAAGGGGTCCCGGGTTCAAGTCCCGGTCTGAGCGTATAATTTTTCTCTTCAAATATGATTTATCCATCATTGAGATGTACGAAATCAATAATAAAAACTTGGAAAAAGCCGTACTGGCTGTAATGTATAATTCCCAAATATGTCTTCTTAATAAGGGAGCCGCCATTTGCAAGATAGAAGCATGGCTTCACAGCATTTGGTGGATGGGAATTACCAATGTATATAGAGAAGGATTTGCGTTTAGATCGGTACTTGCTCAGGTAGCTCAGTTGGTAGAGCACTTGGTCTAGAGAACCAAGGGTCCCGGGTTCAAGTCCCGGTCTGAGCGTATAATTTTTCTCTTCAAATATAAAAATATAGATAGGACTATAATCCTTCATTTATTAACTAAGGGTAGGTTTCACCAACACAGGTAACTGTATTACGCCAGTTAAAGCTATTTATTATATATGGAGAAAACTGGGCGTAATACAGTTACCTCTATTGGTGAAAACTGGCTCTAAGTGTATATTAATTCTATTCTATTGTATTCTATAGTGTTCTACGCAAGGTCAGGTCTTTCGCTGCAATCAGTAATGCTATGCTATACTATGCAGCTTTACTAGGGAGTGATAAGTGTGATAGCTTCCGTTGCTTTCCACACCAGTGAATGATGATGATGGCCGAATGATTTCGGGGCCCTAAGCTTCCTAACATTTGTCTTTCAGCTGAGAGAAAACTCCGAAAAAAAAATCCTCATCCAGGAAGCATGTCCCTACAGAGAATCGAACCTTAAAAGAGGATTTTAATATTGCCTAAGAAATAAAATTGAAGTTAATAAATAATTTTGTATTTTACCATTCTTTTTATACTTAAAACTTAACTTATAATTGAACATTAAATATTTCACTGTTAGTTATTGTCGAATAAAACAATTCAATCTCTTAATAATAATATAAATATTTACTAGATAAAGATGTTCTTAATAATGATTCTAAAAGTTATCTTAACTCATTGTTGTCATATTCTAAATATTTTTATAAAACTTTAAAAATAAAATGTCAATTTTATAGATAGATCGTCGGTTGATTAATGTCTTTAACATCGTCCGATTCCTAATAGCCAATTTTGTCGGTCCATCCAATCTCCTGGTTGAAGATGTTTCTCCTTCATGTATAAACAAATTCTCTGACTCCAGGAGGTTTTAGGTCTTTCTCTGCCTCGTCTTCCCTCATGTTTCCATTCCAAAATAGATTTTAGTAGCCGATCCTCTTCCATTCGCTGGACACTTCCGTACCATCTTAATTGCTGAGTTTTAATATAATCTAAAATAGTGTCTTCAATCTTCATTATCTCCCTTATAACTGAGTTCCTAATTTTTTCTCTTCTTGAAATTCTTGCTGCCCTTCGTATAAAATGCATTTTCGTTACCAAAAGATACTTATTTGTTTTTGTTGTTAATAACTAAAGTTCTGCTCCATAAGTAATGATGCTTTTAACAGTTGTATGATATATATTCATTTTATTTTTATTACTTATATTTTTATCCTACAGTATTCCATTGAGGCAAGCAATTGCAAATTTTCCTTTATTATTTCCATTTCTTATTTCGTCTTCATAACTTGTATTTTTATTTATTTTAATTCCTAAATATGTGATCTCACTACAAGATTTTATTGTTTCTCCAGTGTCCAAAATTAAATTTTGTTCTGGCTCACCAATTAATAAATATTTATTTTTTTTTCATGTTCAAAATTAATCCTCATTTTTCGTATTCTTCTGTTAATTTTCTAGTCATATATTCTATAATCTTGTGCAATTAACAATTGATCATCTGCAAAATGTAAGTTGTATAAAGTTTTGTTGTTTGAAATAGGAATTCCCATGCTTGAACATGTTCTCCTCCAATTCTTTAATATAATAATTTTATACTCTCATAAATAAACAAAACTAAATTGTGATTGAAATTAAAAAGCACTTGTCTTTCTTCTTATATGACTAATCGGATTTTACCTTATTATTAAATGGAGTTATTGACCAATATAAATTAAGAATGTCATGTGACGTAATAAGGAACTTTATATTATAACTGTTAAATTTAACATTCTGGCTTCAACGTTTATTCTGAGTGGAAGCAAGATAGCTCTTCAAGTAAAATTTAACAATCTCTCCGATTCTAGGATTGAGAAAAGTACATTATTATACTTACACGAAAATAATAATCAACGATATTTAATAAGAGAAATTGATTTACATATATGGTGAAGAATATTACCACAGAAAAAATACTTAGTCTTCTTGCATATTTAAATTTAAAATAAACTTCTATAATTTTCATCAAGGAACAATTTTTTCATGAAGCGTCTCCTGTGCATTAACCGTTGACCCCCTAAGAAGAGAATCAACAGCTCTACCGCAATTTAACTAAATTAATCCTCTATCAAATCTAAACCCAACTAGAAACCCTTCATCAAAATGTTAGTACAACGTGGGGTATAAATTCCTACACTTCGGGTTGGCTATGTGACAATGCAGCGTGGATATCTTCGAGACCACAACGGTGGACATGTATAACAAAAATAATAATAAAATAATTTTTATTGTAATGATGAAAAAATAATCGATGTTATAATTACATTTTGACATTTAGCAATGAAAGCTCTCATTTTGTTCCGCATACCTTGACATTCCACATACTAATAAGAATTGTCCTTTTCCGCTGATGTTTCCGTCGTTTATTTGATCCATCCGGCTTACTTGTAGTATTGTTTATTTAGTATTAGATTTGTAGTACTGTTTATTTTTCCAAAGGGCAGGAAACTGGCCTACTGCGTCAACCCCCAATCTGGAGGACCTGGGAAAAATTTAATCAGATTTCCTTCCTTAGCCTTTGTCAAGCCAATGACGAATTACAAGACAGCAATATCTGTGACCCTAGATAAGAGGACCTTACTGGGTACTATCAACTGGACTGGTTGAACCCAGGTTTGAATTTGATGAAGGTCAGGGGAATGCACGATGGTGACTGGAAGGACAGAGATGAATGGAGGAAGAAAATCAATATTTGATATTGGGTACAGGAAGATGTATACATTTAAAACCTGTTTTGAAAAATAAACAATGAAAGTCAAATATGACGTGAAACAATACCTTTCTTGTTTTATTTCAATATCACATACCGAGTTTTCGCTGCGGAAAAAAAAAAAACAAAAAAATACAGCAACTAGAGCGATTTTTAAAATTTATCCTTCAAGTTAACTCCCACCTCAAATTATCCTATTTTGATGGTTAACGAACTCAATGATACTTCCTTTAAATATATTTATATCTATAAAGACGTAATATATACACCGTGTCCACAAATATAGTATCATACTTTAAACCTCTACTATGTCGCTTTGGATAATCGTATCTAAATTAAATTGGTGACAATCAAAAGAGAAACTCAAAACGTGTTTGCTATACCTCATTTATTAAATTAAACACAATTTCAAAAGCACAGCAAACATTCACATTTAACCTGTTTTCTAATTATCCAACAATGAACCACATTACCACCACAAAAACATGATTAAATTTAGTTTAGTTTGTGTAATGTTGTCCATTATTCTCCATTGTTAACATGCACACATTTTTTTGAGTTTCTCTTTTGATTGTCACCAATTTCATTTGGATACGATTATCCAAAGAAACGTAGTAGTACCGTAGTTTAAAGTATGATACTACATTTGTGGACATGGTGTGTGTATATACATATATATATATATATATATATATATATATATATATATATATAAAATTCTTCTGTACATGTGTATGTCACTGAACTCCTCCTAAACGACTGAACCGATTTTGATGAAATGTTTTGTGTGTGTTTGAGTGGTCTGTAGATGGTTTAGATTTATAATTGGACCCGCTAAAACAATTAGGTGTAGGAGTTCACCTAAAGTGAAAATTTAAAATTCGCTCTAGCGGTGACAATTTACGATGATTCACGACGAAACTCAGTTTATTCTATTAAAATAAACCTAGGGAGATATTATCCAATAATGAGTGAAATCTGACAATTAGAAGTGGAGGTTTACCTGACATCCGAAATTAAAAACTGACTACTAACCGGCATGATTGGTTGGTCTCAGCGTATATCATACAATTTAATTAACCATTAATATTTCATTTATTTTGGCGTAGTAAAACACGCCGGGTATTAACTAGTGTATATATATATAAACAACAATATACCGGCTATCATGTTAAATAATGAAAAAAATCTTATGCCAACGTTGTTAAAATCTTGAGATTTTATCTATACTCTAATCTAAATTAGAATACCCAAATAAAACAAACATATAAAAAAATGTTCTCCATAATACATTCGTAAAGCGTCTCAAGAACTTTGTTCCTACAGGTCTTAAAATAATTTTGTTCAAACCTTAATGATGCCGCATTTTGGCTATTGCTACGTTCTATAGACATAGTGAAGTATTGTCAGACAAACTGCAGCGTCTTAATAATATGTGTATCAACAGATTAATATTTAAACCCGAAACTATGAGCATATTTCTCCATTTTTCCACGATTTGTCATGGCTTCATCTTAGAGATAAAAGACAATTACACTGTCTAGTTCTCTTATTTAAGACTCTACATACTTCGACACCCAATTAAATAGCCTCCCGTTTCCAGTATCCATCCTCCCAAATATAATTTAAATTAACACGATCACACCATAATATCTTGCTTAATATACCACAACATAGGACATCCCTTCATTCAAAATTATATAGGCTACTATCCCCACTTCTCGTAACTGTAATTCCCTCTCACAGGAAATCAGGGACTGCCAGACGTTAGCATCATTTAAAAGAAATCTAAATTTATATTTGCTCTTACTTTGGTTTGATTATTACCTCGTATAATGTATATGTATTAATTGATGTTTCCCGTTATTATTATTATTATTATTATTATTACTATTATTACTATTATTATTATTATTATTATTACTATCATTACTATTATTATTATTATTATTATTATTATTATTATTATTATTATTATTATTATTATTATTATTATTATTATTATTATTATTATTTGTTATCGTATAAAATATTGAAATGTACATTGTAACTTTTAGTGTCTCTTTAATTCATGATAATTAGTATAGGCAACTGTAGTCTATATGTAATACCAATACTTCTAAAATTCATACTGAACCACCGTTGAGATTGTTTTGTAATAATTTTAAATAAATTAGTAGCATACTTGAGACATCAATCGTCCTCAACATTAAAATTCATTAAAACTGTGTAGGCCTTTCAGAATTACTTGTTCCATATTCAGCAGGTGTATTGGATTGCAGGTCATCAATTCAACACAATTGGCAATATTCTGTGAGTACGTCATCGAGAGAGTGTAAGAACCATAAAATACACATCTCAGAAGATATTGAGATTCTTAAAAAAAAAAAAAGAAATTACAAGCTGTTAAACGAGAACGTATCTAACAATTGTAACCCTCTACACAGTATCTTATCAAAAACAATCAGTACCAATCCAGCCGCTGAAGATGGAACAAGTAGTTCTGAAAGGCTACAGAATTTTAATTAATTTTAATGCTGAGTACGACTGATATCCGAGGTACTAATTTTATTATTTCAACTTATTCCCTACCGTATGTACGATAACCTATCGTGTAAATAAGTATTTGTTTATTTGTGCAGGTTGAGTGGAAGAGAAGGCATTATGACCTTAATTCTACCAGAATAAATAAAAACAATATTATTTGTTTATTTTTAGGCGTATATATGTCGAGTTTGGTTCCAAAAACTATGAAAAATGTTCTACTACACATATAACATATGTACAGACCTATATATATAAATTTTTGTTGGTAATTGTCGGTGTCTAGTAGGTACGAGTGATTAAAAAACATTAAAATGAAAATATATAAAACTGTTATTCTCCCAGCTAGTAGTATTATATGAATACAAAACATGGACTTTTATTTTAAGGGAGGAGAAGAGATTACAAGTATTTGAGAATAGAGTTCTTATAACATTTTTGAATCAAAAAGAGATTAACGTACAAGGTATAAATAAGTCTACTTAAAAATGAGCTACATGATCTTCATAGGGAACCAGACATAACAAGAACAGTTACGTCTCGTAGACTGCGATGGGCTGGACATGTGGCTTTATGGGGAATAAAAGAGGGCATGAAAGTTCCTTGTAGCAAACCCAGAGGGGAAATCGCCCAGTAGGCAGGCTAAGAATGAGGTTAAAGAATTAAACTAACCATGATATGAGGAAAGCAGATTATACAGGGGATGATTGGAAAACATTAGCTCGGGATAGGAATGTGTGGAGGACTTCTGTCCATGCGGCTATGAACCAACGGGTTCAATAGTACCAGTGAGTTAGTTTATTATTATTGTTATTATTATTATTATTATTATTATTATTATTATTATTATTATTATTATTATTGTGTGCTTTGGAATGGAAACCTGAGGGAAGACGAGCCAGAGGAAGACCTAAAACCTTCTGAAGTCAGGGAATATATTTATACATGAAGGAGAAGCATCTACAACCAGGAGATTGGATGTTCCGACAGAATTAGCTATTACGAATCGGACGATGTCAGAGACATTAATCAACCGATGATCTATCTATCCATATTTTATTATTATTATTATTATTATTATTAATAATAATATTATTATTATTATATGTCGAGCTTTGTTCCGAAAAATATAAAAAAATTGCCGCACCTAAAATGTTATACACACATACTATCTATCTTTATACACATAAGATATATATAGTAGTAGTAAGACTTTATTAGACAAAAAGTAAGATATTTACAATATATTTACAAATATGGGTCGCACGGGCAGTAAGCCGTACGTGCTGTTGACAGTCCGTTACAATAAAGTAATAATTGCTACTAGTGTAAAGAAAAATAAACAAATACAGCAATACATTACAATTAAATAAAGAAAA
>JASPKZ010002172.1:0-53065 GCA_030220185.1 Diploptera punctata | reverse complement strand
CTTAAGGATTTTTTACGAGCCTGAAAATCTTCAGACTCGGGACCCACGGCTTAAAGTCCCTCCCGGAGGACTTTCTACTTGGATTTTTCCATCCTAAAAAATCCATCGACCCCGGCAGGGTTTGAACCCGCAACCCTTGGGACCAGAGGCAAGGAGCATAACCACTATTTTATTACAATGCAAATTTAATAATGTTAAAATCAACATTTTTTAGGCTTGGAAAATTTGAAATTAGCTTAAGTTATTATATGAAAAAATCTGAAATTTCAATCTCTAATTTGGTCAAATAGCTATGCAGTCTAAAGCGTCGGTCCTGTATTCAGAGGTAAAAAATAAACCTGGATCAAATCTCTGCACTTCCTAAAGGTAAATTATAAATGTGAGCAAAATTAATAAGTATAGAGTAATTGACTGCGTAATTTTGAAAAGGGATCAACTACTATTTTTTCGTTATTTCATGTTTACATATCTACTTCCATTGTCCATATGAGAACAGATCAACTATACTATTCCTTTAACACTTTCTGACTTTATTCAGTAGCAATTTCAGATTCAATGCTTTATCCTGAACAAGTAGAATCAGATTTTTCCCCTCTCCAAAATTGATCAGCTGTAGATGATACATTTTCGAAATGACTCATTCAATTGTGGTGAAAAAATTAGGAGTTAGATGTCAGTGGAAGTAGTGTTAGAGAGGATACGGAATTGTGAAAGACTAAAGAGATAAAAGAGAAGGTAGAGAGACATCTAGCAACATAAATGTTTGTTATAGTTCATTGAACTGAATTATATATGAACTAAACTTGAAAATCGAGGAACAGTTCAATGCAGGAATTTCCTTAATTACCTTGACTTATTTTATTATATGGCCATCATATTTAATTTACTTCACTGTTGAGAACCATTTACTAATTTTCATTGCTACACCTTTATTTAAACTTTCTCCCCTACCTGAACTTTTTCAATAAAAACACTATTTATTGTTTTCTTTTTTCATTTATTCTTCTTTTTTCCCCCAAATAGCCATATCAACTGCATATACTAACAATTTAAGATTTGTATTTCTTCCTTTTTTCATTATGTTAATGATCTCATCCATCACTATATTAAATAACCATGGTAACATAACACTATCCACATATCTCTGTGTTGTAAACCATCTTGAAGTATTATTATATCCTGATACAATAGCCGTTTGTTTCTTTATTATTTCAATAATTTCATTTGATAATTATTTGTTTTTTTTTAAAGCTGTCCAATTTAAATCTCTGTCATTACTATCATTTGCTTTCTTAATGTCTCCAAACCTAACTCTAATTTTTTTTCAATTGTGTATCTCAATGTCAATATTGAACCTATTGTTCATCTTCCACTTTCAAAATTAAATTGCTCTTATGTTATTTCATCCTATATTCCTTTCATTTTACTTTATATATATATATAATATATATATATAATATATATATATAATTATTACGGCACAGTGACATATTAAAATAATCCTCCCATAGATTTTTTGTACATTTATTGTTTCTTTTTTCTATATTGGCATTATTTTCCTCCTCTTCAAATCTTTAGGTATCTCTGCTTTTGCCACATTCCTCTCATTATCCTGTATAATCACTGCATTCCTGCTGCTTTAATTATTATATCTCTGTAACTTTATCTATTCACAGAGCTTTGTCTTTTTTAACATCTCTCAGTGCCAATTCCAAATCTAACATATCAATTTAACCTTCAAAAAAAAGTGTAGCCAACTCATGACTAAAACTTGCTACAAACAAATGAATGCTAAACTAAACTGGTGCACTAACTCACCACATTTTCTCACCTTAACTTGCCCACTAAAATAGGTGGACTCTTGGGATGTGAGCAAACATTTTGGCAATTGGCTCTAGCGGCAACATGTGTTATCACATTAGCCAACAGGATGCTCAAAGTCACTTTTTGTCAGATAAAATATTCACTGGTGGCATAGAATAGGCAAAAGTTTCTCTCCGACTGTTATCTTCTTTAATTTTGTATTATTTCTACAACATCAAATAATCCATTAAATAAAACCTTTCTAAAAATTATTCTCTTAACATACCAAAACTCTAATCACTTACACCCCGACTGAACAGCAGTTCTACTTAACCTTGATTTTTCAGTTCATTGTTGTAAATATAGGCCTAGCTCTTCTTCTGCATTTACTAACATTTTTAATATTTTAAACTTGTTCAAACAATTTTATAACATTATTTGACAATTTGTATTTATTTAAATATGCAAATCACAACATTATGACTCTGTTAGACAATATTGTGATGCTGACTGCTATTTTCTCCACAGAGTATATTACTTAGTCTATGATTTTTCTATCGCTGGTTGGAACGGCATTAGGAAGTGATAAGTAGTGTATACCATATTTAATAAAGTTTGATAATTTTAATATTATTAATATATTCTTTAACATAGATTTGGAGATTTATTGCAAAGATTGGTCATTTAATTTCACGGCGACATGCTGCCATCTAGCATAAGCTGTATAAACTTTAGCACCATATCGATAATAATTGATATGTGGCAAAGATGTTATGTGGTTCGATGATGGGTTATCGCTGACTCTATAAATTCCGAGTATTGTTCTAAAGGACTTTGAAAATATATCAGGTAAGTTAATGTGGTGTTTTTCCATCATCTCTGTTATTTCATCCCTAGGTTTAGCCTATTTATTTTCTGTGACTCTCCTGAAAATTTTTGGCCACTCCTCAAGTATACCACATAGTTTGAAAACTCCTAAAATCACGAATATATTATACATTTTGGGGTCAATTAAGTCTCATAAGGACAATTTATTAACTATTTGAATGGAGAAGTAGCTAAATGAAATTAGAGAACAGACATTCGGGTAGAGGGATTCGACCATGCTAATCACATTATCCCATATACTATCTATCATCTGTTAATCGGTAACAACAGCCATTACAATCGCCCCTGGGTCATCAAAGCTGTCGTGTCACGGACTTTTTGTTCTTACTGTTGTAGCCTATATTACTACATTCTGGCCCTCATTATCCTTCTGTCACATGACTACTACATCCACCTGCTAGATTCACATTCAGGCAACTATTAATATAAGTAATTAAATACGAAGAATACCATATACATAATGACCACTTCAAAAAGAAATGTCATACACAACTCTTCACATTAACACAACACTACCGAAATTCAGATACGACGCAGACAATCTAATTACACATGGTCACGCTCAGAATAGAACGCCATTGATAATTCGATACATCAAAGCAAAATTGAAGAATTCTGCGTAATATGACATTATGAATAAAGCTAAGAATACCAGTTATTTAAATCTGACATGTACAGTATACATATGATCGAACTGTCAAAATAGCTGCGATTTAAATTCCTTGACATGATCGCCCGGTTATGCAATATCATAATAAAAATACTTCAAACAGGCAACTTATATATGATAAAATTACGATAATAACATATCCTTAAAGTGGAAAAAATACCTTTTTCTCTTGCTCTTGCATGTCTGTATTTGCATTTTCTTTTCCTCGAAGCTTTCTTTCTGAAAGTTATCTTCCATCATTGACGAATTGATTAAACTGTCACCTACTGGCGATTTACAGAAACAGCGACTACAACCACGGCATACTAGATAAAATACTTCACAATTTACTGCAGTGGCGCTATATGTAAAATGAATGGACGGCTGCTTCAGCGGAAGCGCCAAATTCAATTTATACATAGGCCTGTTACATTATGCGATGCTATTGAAATCAATCATAGGCCTAAACTAAAAGAGTTATTACAGAATTTACGACTTATTTTAATGGACGAAATTTATGAAAAATACGAATAGACCGTTTAAAATAAAGTGTTATTGTGCCGGTAACGAAAAAAAAAAAATATTTTTTTCTTATTATTAAAATATCAGGCGGCTGCGTAACGAAAGCAGTTATACTCTCGCATCTCACCAATGGGGTGATCACTATATTATGTGGTTTTCGTGGACGAAACGGAGTTACGGAATGTTTTCTCGAGGTTTTTACCATTTTCCCCTGCCATAAATTTGATTCCACCTTTCTCCATACTCATCTCTTCCATTTAGTTCATCCATCTCTTTGACGGTGCGTTAGACGTGATTGACCGGTATCCTTATCGTTTATAGACCTCTATAAATATAGAGGCTTCATCTCATATCTCGACCCAACCCTGAATTGGACACAAGTTGAGGACATTATTTTTTATATTAAAATATCACCCCTCCTGCAATTTCCCTATGTGATGTATATCTTGCTCTCCTGTCATCACTTTAGTAATGTATATACACACTTTATACTTCATAACCAAGCTAAATGTATTGTCAGGTGGGCTGTAGGGCTAATTTCATACAACTGTTCAGCCATTTTATTCATGCCATTTTTTACACAATGGGAAAACTTGATTGGAGGTGAAGAGGTAGGCAAGTGATAGAGCTAAATGGATAAATTTCATTATGGCCCTATGCTCCAGCTAGGAGCGAAAGGGAATGATAATGATTTCTTACACAAAAAGTGACACTTTTATATTTAAATCTATGGGGACTAGGAGTTATATTAAAAAAAACACAGGAAATATAGGCTTCTTCTTCTTAAACATAATTTGTAGGATTTTCATCCTGTTTATTTCCAAAATCACTCCTCGGAGAAAGACGTATTGGATGTGCATGCACTGTCTATCCATCTCTTGGCTGGTCTTCCTCTTGTCTTGATCCTTGGGACTGCAAGCAATGTATAAGATACACCTTGAAGTGGGTCGCTAGCCCGTTTTCATGGCGGGTTTATTATTCGGGGTTTCCTGCCTAGGCCGATTGCCTTCACCCAGCTCCAGAGCTCAGCCTGCCCCATTTTATTTCTGAATTGTCTCTCCTAGATGGGTTGTCTTGCTCGACTAACAAACCTCATCTGCCTGTTTGTCAATCTACAAGGCAGTAGATGTAGAGTTGCCTCTTCTGTCAGGTACACCATACCGAAGAACTCCTCCTCTGCTGTATCTGCCGTTGAGGTCTTCACCGTAACCCTGGCAAGGAGCCCTCACAAGATACTATTGGCTGGGCAAGCTGAACCAAGGTTTTCTTTAACATCAAACATACTTCATCTTTATTTTAAATTTGTTAAGGAATAGGAATAAAAGAGGAATATCAATTTAATAAAATTTAAATATAGTTCTGTTAATAACTGGTTAATTTTATTCCTTTGCGTCATTTGAAAATATTAATTACTTACAGAATAACCACCATAATCTTCTTAGCAAGAGTAAAACAAAACAATTTATATGAAATTTCCAGTTATATATATGAAATTCTTGTGCAGAATCTTGTGTTACCACACTTCGATTATTGTGACATTATATATAATGATCTGAACTATGACTTGTTGCAGAGACTGCAGCGTGTTCATAATGCTTGCGTTCGATTCATTTTCAATATCCGCCATTATGACCATATTTCCGAACACTTTAATAACCTCTCTTGGTTCCGTCTTACTGACAGACATAAATTGCATTCTCTTTCACTACTTTTCAAGCTTCTGAATTCCTACATTCCTACTTACCTGGCGTCCAGATTTGAGAAGTCATCCTCTTACCACAATATTGACACTAGGTCACAAGATAGCAGTCTGTTAACAATTCCTCTTCATAGCACTTCCTCCTATTCTACTTCCTTCACAGTAGCCTCTGCTCGCTCCTGGAATCTCCTTCCTCAAGATATCAGGGGTGCCGCACACTTGGTACCTTTAAGTCATGCTTATACAGTTACCTGTTGTCTAATAATTAATTTTTCTCTATTTATTTTATTTTATACTATGTCATTAATCTTTTCCTCGTTTTTTATATATATCTTGTACATATTATATATTTAATTCGTTAAATTTAGAGTAAATCAAAATACATTAGAAATATTAATTGTATTGTATTCATAACTTGTAATCGTTTATATATTATATTATTTATTGTAATTTAGATGTAAGACTATTTTTTTGTATTTTTTTTAAACCTGGTTGAGTGGTAGACAAGGCCTTAAGGCCTTAACTCTGCCAGGTAAAATAAAGCTATTATTATTATTATTAAATTCTGGGCTCAACTTAGGATTAATTTCCACTTTTTCCATACTATATTCTTGTAATTCTGTTTCTCTACTTACTTCTTTTGTCTTTACTAACATTTTGTACTATTTTAAACATTTTACAATGATACTTATACATTTTTTTACAATTATTAAATGTTTATTTACGTAAGTGATGATTTCTTCAAAGTTCTAGAACCCCAATGCGCATGTGCAAGATGCACGAATGCTTGAAGTAACTTCCACAAGATGTCAGAGAAATTGGTATAACCAACATTTGCAATTAATTCCACGCCTAATTTCAAGAAATTAACTTTATTTTGTTACGTTCCAATGGGACAAGTTAGTGTACACAAGATTAGTTTATGGTTTATTAAATAATGTACTTGTAATTTATTTTGTTAGGTTAGGAAGAGGGAAGTTAATATACATCCATTAATGGGAATTTATTACAAAGGTTGATCATATTGATTACAAAGCTATGTGGTTCCATCTAGCAATAACTCTATAAACTTTTTGTAGGACTTCACAGACATGTAGTTCTACCTAACATCAACTCTATAAACATTTGTGCATGTACACTGTTATTCTGTAGAACTTAGAAAATTGATGGTGGAAATCAAACTAAAGATTTTCCAAATTCTGTCATAACAACAGTTAATTATAAATAATCATTCGCTTACCAAATTTAAATAAACTATTAACATAATCTCTAACAATAGCATTGTCACTTTCATAGTAAAGTTAAATGTTCTTCTTCTTCTTCTTCCTTCCAAGTATTAGGCCAAGGCCTGTTACGATCCTATAGAAAATTGATCCTTCTGGAAAATTCTCGTATAAGACTTGAAAGCATAATAATAGTCCCTTCGATTGGTTGCTGGCCAAAGGAAGGCAAGACCAGTGATGGGGCTGCCATCTTATAGCCTCTGGTCAGGCTTTTCTGGAGAAGAAAAGAAAATAAAGGAAAGAAGAAATACAAGAAAGGAAAGACTCCCTAGCACTCGGATGCCCTAATAGCGTCGGGGTCGAAAAAACAAGAGTTAACCGAGAGAGGTTAGATAGTAAAGTTAAAAGAGTGCAAAACACAAGTAAGTGGAAGAAATGTTTTGCTCAGCTTGGGCACCTTGTGGTCGCCATCCACATATCCCCTAGATGAGGACCCCTGAGGGATTTAAACTAATTATATCATTGAGTCATTTATAATATACTAGTTAATACCCAGTGTGCGATGCTACTCCTAAATAAATGTTAACGTGTTTTTACCACCAGCCTTGAGCTGCTATGTTTTCCCGGGAATCAGCTTATCCCAATCTTCTGGGCATCAATGGAACACAAAAATGGTTATTGTGAGTTATCCGTAAGAGATAAACATATGCTGTCATGGACTTTTTTGTAGAGTTTTTTGAGATATTCAATTCCGTGTACAATAATTTGGTGTATTTGTTATGATTTAGGCAGCATAAGCCATTTAACGATCAAAATAGGAACTTCATTTCATGTTTTTCACTACAAAGAGTGATTTTTAGGGGTGAAGGGGTTGAGTATTACAACTCCCTTATAGCCTATGTTCATTCTGGGAATCTCCTGAACATTTTGCAAAAAAACCCCATCAAAATCGGATGAACGGTATGGCCGCACATAGTATACAAACAAACAAACCAACAACAAAGAAACATTCATTTTTATATATTAGATGAAAAACATTTACCACTAAGGTTAATGGTTGTATACAGTGAATAGCAATATCCTGTAAGAGGGACTACTTGCATTAGAATTAAAATATGTAACACCAAATTTCATTTCTTACAAGAAATTGGGAATTAAAATGAAAATAATTCATACCTGATTCAAGTAATGGTACTGAATATCTCAATGTTAGGGTATAATATGAGTATGTAAAGTTGATGATTAAATATGGATCAGCTATGAATAAAATCCAAACTAGAGCGCAAGTTTTTCTGTTAATACATTAACCAAATCTGGATGTAATTTAATGTTATTAATACACTAGTCACTCTGTTCAATTAATCATATGCAGGTAAACAGAAAATTAAGTATAAAAGAAGATACAATTATAGTGCAGTTGAAATTTCAACAGCTGAAAATATGGCTGAAGATAGGAACGACTGTTCCTGAAACCACGGCTCTGTGCTGTGAAGAGATGATGTATGACTCATTTTAATTTTATAAATTTTTAAGAATTTTTGCCCCATGCTGTTATTTTCAACACGTCATCAAATACAAATGAGGGATATTTTTCACTAAACTGTTTGAAAACATTGAAAATAATTTTGTTTCTCTCTGCTTTTCAAATACTTTCCTTTACAAAGTTTTAAGAAATTCTACCGATGTGGTTATTTTGAAACAAGTGAAATTTCAATATATTCTGCATTGCACATGCCCAAGAATAAAACAATGCTTATTTAATCTATTAAAATTGTAATTATATATTTTAAGATTCACCCATATGAGTTATATAGACATGTGCTAGATAATACAATCATACTTCTGGTTTGTTTACATTACAACTGAAACTTGACCTGGAATTAGTACTGGTACCGGTATAGCTAATTAATTTGTTATAAATGTCAAAACAAATAAAGAACTTTCAGTATTCTGAATACATAGGGTATAGAAACAATTCTAGGATGTAGTGTCTTTCTAGCACAGAGGTAAGGGGGTGGTTTTAAGATATTTAAAAAAAGCACAGTAATGCCATCCACCCTACTTGAAGCCCTTCATACACATATTCATTTACATTATAGTTGTGATTATGTGAAATGAAAGTATTAAAACAATGTAACTATTAACAATTTCCAACCATCTTTAAAGTCTGGGAACAAATATTGTAGTCCACATATTTTCATTTGTCAGATCAAGGTCACTGTTAAGAATTGAATCTAGTGATAAGTGTGATAAGTTGTATGGTATTACTCGACAACATTAACTTTTAATGCCGAAAAACTGTGAACTAAAAGAATGTGGTAAGGGTGAGTAGTGGTTGGAGGTAGTAGACCCTTGTCTCAGGTTGCAGTGACAGTGTTTATTATCTGTCAGTTGTTAGTGACAATGTCAAGTGTGAAAGTTAGACCCTATATACACATTTAAATCTGCCAGAGAGTAGTTGGAAATCAGTGCTGACTTAATTTCTCTGTATGTCACATTATCCAGAAATTCATAGGCATACAAACTTCCTATTTCAAGTAGGTCTACCACTATATTTTGCCACTGATTATACCACTTGCCCAGTCATTCGCTTGTACGAAAGGTGGGAGGAGACACCTTCCCCATCTTCACCAGTAGTGCCACTGCTTCCCCTCATCTGCTAAAAAGTTATCGTGGTCGAGTAATATGAGGAGTTGTGTAGGTTGAGACTGCATCATGCAACCCTGCACTGAGTTTTAAGACATGAGGGGAAAAGTGACCTTGACTCCAGTATGACCTTGATTTAACTAATGAAAATACGTGGGCTATAGACTAAGGGACCTATACTACTTGTTTCAGCTTAGACATTTAGTTGATATTATAGAGGAGAAAGGATTGCATCCAGGATTGTATCCTACTTCTAAGACTTATATGAGGTAATGTGATTATGAAGTTTTAATGAACTAGAGCTGAATATAGCTTTAATATTTATTATACAGAAGAGCAATATATAATAAGTTATTTGCAATAATCACAGTTAGAAGTCTATTGTTCTATTAGGAACACCTGCCATCACATATGGAAGTAGTGAATCAATAAATGAAATTCAAATAATGAGAATAAAATAATAAAAGAGAGAAATAGAAGATATAAGAAAAAAGAGCAATACTTTACAGAGAGGTCTACACCAGTGGTTCAAATTTGATTCTTGAGCAGTAAGTTTAATTAAGAAAATTAGTTGATTCTTGCTTTCTGTTACATCCTTCCAGCTACACAACTATGGTGCCAAATTTTATAACATCCCCTATACATTTCAAGTATATTGCTATATAAAGAGGAAATAGACATTCTATTTAGGCATACAAAAAATACTGATGTTGCCAAAATTCACAAATTTACTGGATCTGAAAATGGAATAAAACAATCAGCTGCATCTGACATTACACCTGAAACCTCTCTTTTTACCACATTCTTCCATTTATTCCAGAAAAATATTTGAAATTCTAGTAGTCAAAACAAAAATATATTTCCATAAATATGTTGCTCTCCTAAATGAACCTGGTACCTCTGCTCACCAGCCTGATGTCACCATGGAGGAAATATAAACATGTTTGGCTATCATAGTACAAGTGGACCATGATCAGCATGACTGTCTAAAGGATTATTGGAGTTGAGAAGAACAATACTTTACCCCATTCTTCTCCAATACAATGGTTCATGACAGATTTTTTTCACATTCTCAGATTTCTCCATTTTGAAAATAATGATAATCCATCTAAATTCAATTTATCCTAACTATGACAGACTCTGGAAAATAAGGAACATTTTTGGGTATCCTCAATGATAAATTTTATCATCATCATCATCATCCATGCAAGTATTAGGCCATGTGGCCTGTTATGGTCTCAAAGAGGAATTTTCCATCCAGTGCTTTTTTGGACGTCCCAGCGATCTTTTGCCTTGGGGGCAGTAGCAAAGTATGGCTTTTGGAATTCTATCAGACAGCATTTGTTGAAGATGGGCTTTCCAGTTGTTCTGGTAGTTTTGTATATGGTGAAGAATGGGTTCTACATCCAACTCTTCCATAATTTCCTCATTTCTTTTATGGTCCAACTTTGTATAGCCTGCTGTTCAGCACATAAATCACATCTCATTTGCTGTTATTCGGCTTTCATCTTTGCTTTGTATTGTCCATGCTTCACTACCATATCTTAATAGATAAATTTTATGAATTATACAGTTTAACAGAACATCTTGCCCTTGATAAAGTCATAGTATTATTCAAAGGAAGCATGATATTTCATCAATAATTAAAAAGAGAAAAAAACTATAAAAGGTTTGGCATAAAAAGTTGTAAACTGTATGATCTCCGAGTTACACTTTGACATTGTCTGTTTACTTGGAGAAGCAGTGACTTTTGTCAACTCAGGAAATCTTTTCAAACACATGAGACTCAATTAGTTAGAGGAGTTGAAGGAATGGGGCATAAAATATACATGGACAGTTATTTTTTATTGCCATCTCTTTTCAGCAATTTATTTGATAAAAACTTAATTGTTGCAGAACTGTTTGTTGTATAACATGATATGCCTAAAGACATTACATCCAGGATAATAAAATTGAAGAAAGGGCATACCTTTACACAAGTGACAGAAAATCATAGTGTTGTATGCTGGAAAGACAAAACAGATGTTTATGTTCTTACAAATATGCACACTTCTCCAATAGAAGACAATTTTTGTGATGCATCTGGTCGGGCAGTAAAACTCTGTGTTATAAAAGATTGCAACAAGCATATGGGATATGTGGACAAATCAAACAGGATGGTGAAAAGTTATGGAATTGCCAGGAGAACATGGAAGTGGACAAAAAAAGTATTTTTCCATCTGACAGATATGCCTTCCTGTTATATAAAACTTGTGGTGATAAAATGTCTGCACGAAAATTTCAGGGAGGTTATTGTTCATAACTTTATTCCACAATCCCAGGAGCAAAAGTTGAGAGCAAATAGCATATCTCAAGAAAGTTCAAGTACATCTACATCATACCTAAGTCGTCTTGAAATAAAACTCTCTCATCACTAGCCTTCGAAAGGAAAACAACATGTTAGTCGTGTATATATTTTGAAACATTAACCCATCAGCGTGGAGCGACGTGACGTGTATGCAAGTTGAATTCTTCACCAAATGCGGAACGACGTGACATGTACGCTAGCTACACGCACTGCTTTAAACTGTAATTATGACCTTTGTGTTTCATATTAACTATTTACCGTTTATACAAATTTTATGTAGAGACTTCAAAGTTTATATTAGTGCATATATTAACTGATTACGGCCCTCAGTAACAAGTTAAAATAATTTATATTTGCATTTATTCTTGCGGCCTCTGACATTTTTCTTAAATTTATAACTTGATAAAGGATTTCTTATAAAACTAAATTCACCTTTTTTGTAGATTAGCTTGTCTATCAAATTGAATCTATTTTCAAATCTCTTCATTTTCAATAATAATGTCGCAAAATTCAATATATATAAAGGCCCAACAAAGTTATTTCCGATTTACGCTACAGTACAGGACCACAACAGTAAATTTCAGATATATATATATATATATATACTATATATATATATATTTCAAATGACGATATCCTTACATTATGGAAAGGTAGTTAGTCTACAATTCAGTCAGTATCTAAAAGGTAAAGTGGTCCACTACTGACCTTAGAAGGTTCTTGGGATATTAGGAGGTTAAGGCTCCCACTTTTCTAAACTATCGGTACTTGATGTAAGCCGAGTACTTATTTCTGTCTGACGGCCCATAACAAGCATCTGGTACATCATTTCAGTTAGAGGCTGAGTCAACCCCGGTTCACAGTGCTGCCTGAAGGTTTGGTTCAGTTTAAAAAATCCTGATCCACCGGGACTCAAACCCTCGATCTTCGGCTTGTAGTATGTTGATCTTTTAAGTCCACACCTCCGGTGAAACTATTATAGTCATATTTCATCAACGAGTTTCAGTTTGGAAACCAGAGAAAGGCATTGAAATTAGGGTTGATGAAGGTCTTTTAGTACAACAGGTCTGTTTGTAGAAAGACCATTTTTTGAAGGCACACGACCTAAAATAATGTTTCAAAGTGTTAGAAAAGACACATTTGGAGAAGGCTGCCCCCCCCTACAAGAAAGAAGGTCAGCGCATAGAAGCAATGTGTTTGTAATAAACATGAACAAAGTAAACACAAGGGGAAAAAAATACACTTATTGTTGCCCGAGTGTCAAACAGCTGGTTTACATTTTGAAGATTTATCACACCAATTTTTGAAGTTCATTCTTTTTTTTTAAGACCCTTCTCTTTGTGTAAATATTTCTTTTTGTTGTTAGGTAAAGCCGGTTCTCTGAATTCTTCAAAGAATCCCTAGTGCAATATACTGTATCACTTATGTGAGAAATTTACAAAAAGGACTTATTTCAACTGTGGCACAAAAACCATAAATAAGTCTGCAAAAAATGCAGAGATGTTACGTGAGAACCGTAACAAATTTAATTAATTAAATATTATATTAAGGGTTCACCATAAACGAATTGCAAAAACATTTAAATTACTCAAGATATATTGTTTATTTTTTATTATTTCACTCACCTCATACTTCATAATTCATAGCAGACCCTGGGTTTCTTCACATAATTTGTGACATTGTCAATGCTGCGTCACGTTCACAACTGACGTCCAACGGCCTTCTATCCTGCAGACTGACCTCCGCGCCATCTGGTGGCCGACCGAAGAATTTCCAAATCAGTCCTCTTTCTTTATAACCGGGTATTTCAAAATTCATAGTTATATTTTCATTCGCATATGTAAATTTTTTCCCAAATTGTGAGTTCCTTCGGTTTTTCCAATTGTTTAAGTAATTTTGTTTTGGTTTCTATTCTATGTTTTTCTGACCAGGCATGTGCAGCTATTGCAGATTTTTCGGTTTCTCCATTTTTAACATTTCTGAGGTGTTCTTTTAATCTTGTATTTAGATTCCTTTTTGTTTTTCCTATGTATATCTTTTCACAATCTTTACAATTAATTTGATAAATTCCCGATTTTTTGCAGTCTTCAATCTTTTCATTTTGTTGGTTTTTATTAAATTACCTAAGCTGTAATCATTTTTCGGTGCTAATTTAATGTTGAATTTGTTGAAAATTCTGCATAACTTACTCAAGATATATCAATTTAAATGCGTTATTGGAATACTGGCACTGAACGGCTGAGTTTAAATACTGGTGAACTTCCTCCCGCATCAGAGTATTCCCGGCCATTTAAATCCATCCGCTCTGATGGGTTAAAGAGGGAGTACTATGTATTTTTGTCCAAAGTGCAACTTTTTGGAAGGATTTCATGTCTTCACAATAACTTTACCAACTATTCATATAAATGATATTGCTATCCAACTAAGATTATAGTTGATGTAATATTTTAAATTAACATGTTCCAGAATTGGATGTAGTTTTGTTAAAATAAAACTATATCCAATATCCAACTATATACAATTCCGGAACATGTTAATTTAAAATATAACATCAAAATACTTTGAAAAGAAGTCATCAGATGGCATTGTTGATAGCGATGGTTATCGGCCTTAGGATGAAAGGAGAATGAATTGTATAAGTAGAAAGAAATTTGATGTTCCTATCGGAAGTTCAAATGGCATAATGGTTACCGCATTGACCTACAGAGTCAGAGGTCCGGGGTTTGATTTCCGGTTCGAACGTAATTTTGTTTCTAAAATAAGAATATAGTTTCTAATTAGCGTGTAAATTTCATTTATGTTAATTCATTAAGTCTTAATTTAATTTTAAGGCTTAATCTATTAATTACCTGAGTATATATTCCACAAGACTCTTGTTACAAACATTGCAGCATTATTAAGGTACATCTCTTTGTGGTATCAATGAACTTTACAAATACTCAAACTTTGTTCTTTTTTTTTTTAATTTCAAAATAACTGCATAATTTAATATAAAGATTTTCTAGAAATATGTAACAATGGTAGAGTGCCAACAAAGATATTAAAATTAAAAGAGGAGTAAACTATAACACGAACACTAAAAAGATCTTTGAAACATAAAGCCAGAAAAGATTCTATAATGAAATTAAACAAGACAATGGCAGTTCCTGTTATTACTTCCTGTTATCCAAAACATGGACAGTGACAACACAACAATCTGCCAGAATACAAGCTGCTGAAATGAAATTCCTCAGACCAATAGCAGGATATCAAAGAAGAGACAAAAAACACAACACAGAAATAAAACAACTAAAAGTAGAAGAATTAAACACAACAATAATGAAATACAGAACAAACTGGAAAGAACACTTGGCAAAGATGACTGAGAATAGAGTACCAAAAGCAGCATACAACTATTCAGCATGAGGAAGAAGAAGTTTGGGAAGACCAAAGAAAAGATGGAAATAGCAGCAATTTGGAGCTGGAACAGGCTAGTAAATAAGCCTAAACCGTGATGAAGAAGAAGAAGAGAAGAGGAGTAAACAGACTGACAAGGGAACTGTCAACCATTGCACGCTGAAACATATCTTGAAACTTATTCCAGAGAAACATTGTTATGTACAAAGGCCATTATAAAAAAATCATCTGCCATTTTTAACTGCAAGGCACTAAAATCCAGTGCCAAATACCTCATTTAAACTAAATGGAAGGAATACAACTCCTGTATTGGCAGACTGGATAACCCTCACTACCCAACATCTGTGCTGTGTCCCACCTCACTTCACTATACTCTTAACTCATGTAAGGATGTACATCTGCTCCATACAGTGGGGTTGTCATTGCTGGATTCTGGCTTTGATTTCTGTTCATAGTTAAATAATAACCAATAAGAAATGAATACCCCAGATAGTAAAAAATCTGGAATTTATCAATTAGTTGTAGTAGAGACTTTCAATAAAGTATACATAGGAAAAACAAAAAAGGAATTTGGACACACGTACAAAGGAACACCTTAGAAATATTAAAAATGGTGAAATTGAAAAAAATTTGCTTTTGCAGCACATAGTTCGTTGAAAAGTCATGAAACTGAAAAAGAGGCCAAACTTCTAAAACATTTGGATAAACCTTTAGAATTGACATTTTGAAGAAGATATATATTCAGAAGAACACATTTAAATCCATGAATTTCAAAATTCCTTTTGAATGGGATCTGATTTTAAAGTTCATCAAATCAACACCAAATTCTTGAAAACTGAGTTGTAGCATGTAAACTGTGATATGAGACCTCCCTGAAACATTTTTTGTGCATGTAGTTTTATTTACTGTGACAATACATATGCTATCTATTGACGGATGTAAAAACTACATGCGCCAAATGCTTCAAGAGGTCGCATATCACAGTTTATATGCTACAACTCATTTTTCAAGAAGTTGTCAGTTATGATGTTTTACAGCCGAGCCCTTCAAATGGCAACATTATAGATGGAGATTCCAACAAAAATCCGGTAGTCATAATGTCGGTTGAAAATGGGAGGATGTTTTCTCTTGAAAACTGCAGTTCCCGTGTTTAAGAAAACATGAACTATAAGGTAAGATACAAAAAATGACCCATTCTTTTTAATTTATGTGCCTTATATTTAAAAATGGCAGGTAATTTTTTGGACACAGCCTTGGTACATCACAAGACTTCTCTGAGAGAAATTTTAAAGTATGTTTTGGCGTACAATGGTTGACAGTTCCTTGTGAGAAGAGACCAATGTTTCGAACAGGTTAAGGAGGACGCTGAAAGCATAGAAAATTAATTGAAATAAAATTATGGAGAGAGAGAATTATAGGCAAAAGTAAAATGAAATGAAGAAGAATGACAAGCAAGAAAATTTAAGTGACACCTATGTTTAAAAAATAGAGAAGGATTTTGAACACAGGTTTACACAAAATTAAGAAACAGTTGACCATGTAGCAGTTTTGTTGTAAAGTCATATGAATGGTCTGGTTAATATTGTGCAGCCACTCCCTTTACTGACAATGTTTCATCTTGTCATCCTGTTGCTGACGTACTCACGCAACCAATTTGCGATAGTGTCATAATGCTTCTCTGTCCACGTGATCTCTTCTTCCATTATCTCATTAATACTTTCATCTCCCAAACCAATTTCAATATCATTCTCTTCCATTAGTTGTACCAGCTGTAAACAACAAAAAACACAATTTCGTGTAGTTTTGTAGTTGGTGGGCAATGTAAGTAAGGTATAAAGTGATCCCACTACAGGCCTTTATACCCTGTCTACTCTTAAAGTGATCCACGTCAAGACAAAACCATGTGACCTGCTCGCTTTTCATTGGTTATGGACACTGGCGTACATTGTAGAAGCAATATCCTTCCACCATTCGCGCCACGATTACTGTTACTTTTAACAGGGAGATACTGGCACAGCAACAGAAGACTCAATACATTCAGCCATTTTGTTTCATGAGAATTGACTGAAGCATGACTCAAATGTATCACCCATATGTAATAAACTATTTTAAGTTGTAATTATTGATTAGGTATATTTTAGAATATTTTGTTTGTTTTGAATATTATTATTTTCATTCACGAAGAATAACAAGTATATTCAAAGGACATATTTTTAATTTAATGAAGGGACCTACTTTTTCATGTAGTTATTGCTTCTACAACGTACGTCAGTGTCCAAACCAATGAAAAGTGAGCAGGTCACATGGTTTTGTTTTGACGAGGCTCACTTCAAGAGCGGACCAGGTTCAGGAGGCCTTTGGGGTAGTAGAAATTTAAAACTCCCACATTTGTAGACAATCAGCACTAGATGTCAGCCTGGTTGTCAGTCCTTTACAATGGCTGCATTTACCCCAGAACAAGCATCTGGTACTCATTTCTGTTGGAGGGTGCATCAGCCCCAAGGCCATAGTGCTACCAGAGGGTTTAGATCAGTTTAAAAATCCAAACCCCTGATCAAATTGTAGGCTTTCAAGACCAATATGTTGACTCTTCCGGGTTGAATGGCCATGGTCCAGTTTTGTTTAAACTTGACATTTTGTCTACTACTGCAGTAGACATCTTCAGCACTTCAGCAGATTCTCTATGCTCTCTGCAAACTCCTCAACTGTCGGCTGCAGACTGGCTGGGTGTTGGAAATGGTCTTCCTTTTTTTTTTTAAATACAATAGGAAAGTAACATTAAGAGGTTTGTTTAATAATTAAAACATTTTGTCTGTTCATTCTGTAATTGCTAACGATGGGGCTAAGAAGCTCTGAAACATATGTTCGACAAAAAAAACTCTAAGAGGTAAGAATGAACAGACAAAATGTTTTATTTAATGGTCTTCCTAATGACAGGTGGCTATGCCACTAACCAAGAGTTATCTATAAATAGGGAGACTGTTTCGAATGCCCATCCAGTCTACAGTCAACAGTTGAGGAGTTCACAGAGATCACACACAGAGAATCTCCTAAAGATGTCTACAGCAGTAGTAGACTAAACATCAAGTTTAAACAAAACTGGACCATGGCCATTCAGCCTGGAAGACCAACTCAACAAGAGTCAAACCGCTGACCTTCTGGCTTATAGCATATTGCCTTAATCAGCTATGCTACAGCATGTCCCTGGGCAATGTAAACCTCTTAAGTCTATTTCGAAAATTGTATTACAGGAGAAGAAAGGGTAATTAAAGAAGTTACACATGAATCTATTGAATTAAATTTCATTTCTATGCTAGATGGTGACAATTATAGAAGGAGTTATGGGTTTATGTAGATTACATGCAAATTTATTTTACACTGGGTACAATTTAATGCAGGTGGCTCCATGGCACAAGCAGTTAGATGCTTGCCTCTCCCTGCTGGAGTCCCGAGATTGAGTCTCGGTCACTCCATGTGGGTTTCGTGGTGGACAAAACGGAGCTTGGGCAGGTTTATCTTGGGGTTTCTCCAGTTTTCCACCACCACAAATTTCATTCCACCATTTCTCCATACTCATCTCATCCATTTAATTTAATTTCATTCATCCTCCTCTGTGACGGTGCGTAAGGAGTGGTCAGCCAGCACCCTTGTAGTTAACAGACCTCTATAAATATTATGGCTTCATCTCATCTCATTCCTCAATTCAACCATGAGTTGGACATGAATTGAAGTTATATATATATATATATATATATGTTATATTGTAGATTTTCGCGGATATAAGTATGAATAAGAAAGTTTTCTTGGGTTTTCCGCGTCTTGGATTCAAGTTTGGCCTCTGGCCACTGATTCCAACATTTCGGCATGATCCCACATGCCATTATCAAGGAATGCTAAGTTCAAGTCATAGGTTTAGGTCTTAAAACCTGTGACTCGAACTTATCATTCCTTGATAATGGCATGTGGGATCATGCCGAAACGTCGGAATCAGTGGCCAGAGGCCAAACTTGAATCCAAGATGCCAGAAAACCCAAGAAAACTTTCTTATTCATATATATATATATATATATATATATATATATAAACAATTTAATGCACTTACTTTTTTTTTCAAGATTCATGGAATTAAGAGGTTTTAATTGTCCACCAAAAATATGCTATATTTTCCTTACAGTTCAATACTATTTTAATTCTTCATATACCAGTGTCCTGGCGTTCTAGATGTTACCATGCTTCCCTCTCATTTTGTGATTCACAGGTTCAAACCCAACAATGGTCAATTGATTTTAAGGGTGTAAAATCCTGAGCATGACTTCCTCTGGAAGGAAAAAAAAGAGGGAATAGGAGTCGACATACAGGGCCGATAACATAAGAATCGCCAGTCTGGACAAACCGATGATAAAACAAAGATTTTTTAAAACTAATATGAAGTAAGATGATAATGGCTCAATTTATTTATTAATCAATCACTTCTTATTCTTCTCCATTGTAATTTAACCTTTAACATAATAGGTACTTATATGTGCCCTTTGCCACTCAGGCCTTTCAGTGGCATGGCCTGTTGGGAGAGCTATTTAAACTTTGGATCACACATTTACTTTTTTGACCACATAAGGACATGGACCCCCCCCCCGAATGAGTAATCAGCTCAATCCAGGGCCTCCTCTGAAAAAACAAACTTCTATGATGAAACACATCATTGACTTACATATTAATACTAAACATGGCAAATATGATAACGTTGATTATGAAATCCAGATAATTTTGGAAACTGTTTGGGCCTTAAGTCCTGCGCTGTAGCCGAGTGGTTAAGGCAAGAAGCCTTGGTGCAGAGCTACAAGACTTGCGCTGGTTTGAGTCCCCATGGGGGAAGAAATTTTCTCATGGAATTTTGGCCAGTGCCCACCCAGCACTGTGAGGCATTCGGGTAGCTACAATAAGTAGCGACTCCAGGTTGAGAAAATCAGCTATAACGGCTAGGGAACCCGACATGCTAACCACATGTCACCCCTGTGATTAACACATGTGGATATGAGGCCAGCAGCCAGCTGGTAGACCAAGGGCCTTTTAGGCCTGTCGTGCTTGGAGTAGTTAGTTAGTTTGGGCCTTAAAGATTCCTGACATTAGTTCTACAGGTGAGGAAAAACCCTGAAAAAAACCATCACCCAGAAAACTTGTTCTGACTAGTGATCAAAGCTAAGCCCACTGCATGCAAGGCAGTGATGCTACCCCAATACCACAACAGTGATTAACAATATATAAAGTACAGCATTCAAGATAATATTTTGAAACAGATAAAATAACTTATGACTCACCTTGTCTGCTTGTTGACGTGTTGTAACCTCACTAGCAATCATCAAAATTATATCCTGTACAAACTCTTCATCATCTATTTTTTCAAGCCTGCCAACACAAGTCATTATAATTTAAAACTATGGATGGAAAGGGAAATAAATGAGAAATTATGTTATCAACATCTACATATAGCCTGAGTGATGCAGTTTAAACAGTAGAGAAAATGAAAGATAGTCAAAGAAAATTCATGTTAAAGATTCACTTTTAAGGAAAAGTTATTCTGTTTCTCTCTTTAAACTCAGGATATCTGTTTTATAGGAAATCTATCTTTTCAAATACCTTTAACTTAATCTTGTTTAATAATTTCAAACTTGAATTATGTGGTACACCCTTTTTGGCAGAATTTTATTCTAAGGATTTGATTTAAGAGATGATTTCATTAAATGTTAGATAGAGCTGAAGATGATACACAGGAATATCGAAACTAGTCTTGGAGAAATCTACTATTATAAGGTGAGGTGTTAAATTCTATCTCAGTTATTAATTAAAATGAACTTCATAGTGTCACTTCTTTTAAATATGAATGAATACTTAAATGTTTTTGGATTTTTTATTTTACTTTTCTACAGGGATAACTGTTTATTATTTGTTCCATTTATTTTATTATTTGTCCTGTAAAATAATGACTTAAATTTATATTTATGCAGTTTCTTAAATTATAGAGCAATTTCAAGCTTAGTATCTTTACTGTACCCATTATCTTTTTTATAAATTATTCGTTTAAAATATTTTACTTATTTCAGACATATAAAACTATTATATTAAATTAATGTTGGGAAGTAAACATTATGAGGTATAATCATTGAAATTCATAGGAGGACATTTTTTGACAACTCACATCATAGATTTCATGTTTTTCACGATATTGCAGTTTCAAACATAATCACGTTCATCCTCAGCCGGAGTCAGAGTTATGGCTGAGGATGAATGAGCACGTTTGAAACTGCAGTATTGTGAAAAAACATGAAATCTGTGAGGTGAGTTGTCAAAAAATGTTCTCCAATGAATTTCAATATAAAACTACCATATTGCTTATAATTCTTTTTTTTAATTTACAATTTGATAATTAAACATTAATATATATATATATATATATATATATATATATATATATGTATATATGTATATATTCATATGCCATAGTTGACTTGTTATTCAGTAAGGAGGTAAATTCATTTAATGTCATCAGTCTCATATATATCACAAATTACATTCATAAATAAATAAAGACAACAGCCATCTAAGATTATAAGAATAATATTTTTATCGCTACTGAGATTGAACCAACACACCTGAGTGACTCAACTGTCCTCAACTATAATTTTATATTGGCCTGAAAATTAAGGGGCCTTTCAGGCCAAAATAAAACTATAGTTGTGAACAACTGAGTCACTCAGATACATTTCTATAATTTAACTTTAACAACCATCCAGTACACATCAACAGAATCAAATAATTTTTTTCATAGTATCTGTCACAAGATAGTTGAAATGTCTAACCTGAAGATAGGCCTACAATGTGTTTTTCTGACAGATCTATTATTATTTACTATCCAAAATTTATAAACCCTGTTTCACTGAAGGTATATCAGGAATACAGTTTGTGTCAAAGTTGTTATACATTATATAATTTTATCTAAAATTAAAGTTTTTTATGAATCTTATTTATAAAGACTATAAAAAGTTTGTAGTTCTTTTCTGTCAAAAGCACTTTCATAATGGGAGGTTCACTTAAACGGGCAGGGTTATTTAGAAGATAGGTTCATTCCAGAACAAAGGGCAATCAAAGATTATATGTTTAGGCTGCTAAAACCACAATAACAACTTGCATTCTCTCTGATGTTGAATCTCTGGAGGTACTGACTAAATTTTTGATGACCAGTGAGAAAATTTTAATATGAAATATGGAACAATGTGTTTACATTTATTCTGACATATTCTGACGGATTTAAGAGCCAAGTGCCATGATACAGAACACCTGTATCCATTCATCACACCAGATTGAGAGAACACTCTGAATATGGTACTCTGATTCGGACACTAGATGTCACTAGAGTGAGAAAAAGATGTTGTCCTTCAAAAACATAACAATTGTAATAACTAGGTTTGGAAGTTGAGGAAAAATATATATATTTTTTTAAATTTTATGTCTGAAGACGAGGTCCAACATAATATATATATATATATATATACATTTTGGGTCTTTTAGGTAAAAAATGGTGTGTTTTATATGTGCTTTTAGTCCTTTTTTATGTTTTTTTTTATTGGTTATTGGTCCTTTTTTAGGTCTTTTTTATGCAACTTTACCTTATTTTTACTACATTTATACATTTTGTATACTTCAAAAATCTGCAAACTTCATTTAAAAACACTATTTAGTTTTACTTTCTAACAACTTTTCAAACACTTGTGTTCTGCGAGAAACTATTGAACCCTCACAAAATATCATGTTATTTTTAACAACCAGCCTACTGACTGCCTGAACTATTTATTGTATTCCTATTTCATTTTTTTTAAGAAGTTGCCACTTTGTGAAAATTACCTAAAGCAAAGAGTGAAGGCAGCAAGGTTAACTTTATCCACTCATTAGCAACTGCAACACTTTTTACATTATATTTGAAGAGAAAAATTTTCGCCTAGACCGAGACTCGAACCCGGGACCCTTGGCCCGGAAAGCCAAGGGTCCCGGGTTCGAGTCTCGGTCTAGGCGAAAATTTTTCTCTTCAAATATAATTTACCCTTCAATGAGAAGTGTTAAATTAATAATAAAAACGTCACTTTTTACATTCTTTTTTCCACTTTTTTAGGTCTTTTTTTAGGATTTCTTTAGGTTTTTTAAAGGCCTTTTATAGGCATTTTATAGGTCCTCAACTTCTCAGGCCTAGTAATAACTCACGAAGAAGTTGTGATATCATCATTGTGGTTAAAGTGACTATAAATAATAAAAAATAAAATGAAAACTCACCTATTGTTGTTAGATTCCTAAAGAATGA
This sequence comes from Diploptera punctata, assembly GCA_030220185.1. NCBI lineage: Eukaryota > Metazoa > Arthropoda > Insecta > Blattodea > Blaberidae > Diploptera > Diploptera punctata. Next base: position 29,545 of record JASPKZ010002172.1, on the reverse strand, counting down.
GAAAAGTAGGTAGATAGTTAAGTTACAATATTGTACTTACACTAGAGGCATGTTTTCACTGAGAAAACCTAAAGTAGCTTCAACTCCCTTCTGAGAATTGTGTAACACATTATACACAATTGATATTAAAGTTTCTCTTTCCACATTTTCTAAAAGTGACATATTCAAATACCTGTAAAAAAATTTATGCTCTTTACCAATATTTCAAAACAAAATGTAAAAAATCTTTTTTAATTTATAAATGTGTTGGATAAAATTATTTTAAATTTTACCTTTTAAAGTTCCATATTTTCACAATATTAGTTTCAAAGGCCATTTTGTCTTCATCTTCAGTCAAACTTCAAATGTTGAATTTTTTTTAAAGTTGTCGGGAAAAAAAATCAACAGTTGGAGTTTGACTGAAGGCAAAATGGCCTTTGAAAATGGTATCATAAAAAAAGAACTTAACTTTATGAGGTGAGATGTCATTTATAAGTTGAAAATTACCTCATAGTGTTACTTTCCACTGCAATTTTGATTAAATGTAAAAATTATATTTGTATGTAATTGCAACTAATGTGGTATCTAAAATAATAACAAGAACTTCAAAACTCAACATTTTAAATGAATAAAAATTAATTAATGTCAATATGTACAGTGCATTTTGCTGTTGAGTCGCCTGATTGCATGGTGGCTGGCAGTTGCAGTCAATGATAGCCAGAGTCCCAGCATTGTGACCAACTTGAATCCCCTTTGTAGGAGCATGGGAATCTCACAACAGTTCTGTTTCAGCATGTTCCTGCTTTGAAGTGCTCACATAAAAAATTATTTCTGTATTATTACTACAAGTATTATTGTTCTTGTCACAGTGTTAAATATGTTTTCTGTTTTAGTGCTGTGCTATAGTTTACATAATGCCTTGACATACTTACACATTTCAACAAAGAATTTTTATCTATGATTTGTAAGTGTTAACAAATTCTTGCAGGGAAATTGTTGGTGATTTTTAACTGAACATCCAGCAACATTTCCAACATCTCATATGATAAGGTGTGATTACCTTATTTTTCATAAGTAATCCTAAGAGTAATTTCCAATTTATCTAGAGGATTTGGAAATCAACAGTGGCATTTGTTAGGACTATTTAACGAATAAAATTAAGCTGTTTACTCACAAATCATTATTTAAATGTAGTTATTTTAAAATATTTATATATTTAATGTAAATGGTGATGTTTGAAAGTAAATGAGAAATGTTTGGTTATGTTTCATTTGTTCATCACTGCAACTTGATCATATTATTTATTGTCAAATAGGATCACAATATTGTAAGAATGCACCCTAGTGGAGAAAAAATGAAACACATCAATATTATAACCTACATTATAGGTTATTAATTCATTTTTTTTGGAAACAACTCAGTAAAATCAGTATTTAAAAACACAATTATTGAACACACAATTATCAAATGTGTAGGTAAAAGGAATCTGTTCATTATTTGCTACATTCAACGTATTTGTTAGAGTGTCAGTCACTGCAAAATAATGCTCTGACCTGTCCACAATATTAAAAAGGAGGAGCTTTCTTTATTTTGGTAATCAAAATTTGATAATTATCGAGGTGAAACATGACTGTGATTGGTTGTAAAACAAAATTAATTGAAACATGTTTAGTAATTGACTCCCATTTGGGGCATGAGTTAAATAATCTTTGTAATTTTACTCAAGGTGCATTGTACATTTGCACTGAATTGGGTGTGGTGGACATCATCGGTTGCTATTGCCAGTGGGCTGAGCAGCAGGGTTGCTTTCGATTTTTCAAGAACTGGGCTATCATTGGCCATCCAACCAGGTGACTTGAAAGTGAAAAGCACTGTACTAGATGACCAGTAGTCTTATTATTTGCATCTAACAGAAGAATTAATACACCAAATCTTCTGTCCTAGATTGAAAATCTTAATGTTAAAACATACAACCCTGCAGGGTATCAAACCATATATACAGCAATTAGGCAGCAGACACACTATCACCTGAACCAGCATAGTGGACAGTAGATTATTACACCACTATGTTTGGAATACAAAATAATATTACTTTTAAATCTCAGATCTTGAAAACAAAATGGAAAGATCAAAAATAAGGTGGGAAAACTAAATTAGGAAAGACATTGTAGAGAAATAAGTCAATTGGGAGAGAGATCATACGGGATAAGATGTGGGAAAGCAGAACCTAATGGAGAAATTGAATTGTTAACGAACCACAACAGTGGAAATAAGATAATAATAATTTCAGTCTTAGAATTTTTCTTAATATATGCATTAAAAATTAATTAATTACATTAGATTAAACTACTGGCACAAGTTTTCCTTGTGTTAAATTTGCAACAGAGTAAATTTGCAACAGACTTATTGAAGAATTATACTAGTAGAGTAAAAAATAAATTGAAGTGAATGACATGTTGGTCTAAAGAAAGTGATCAAAATTGATTTTCTATTATTTATTTATTTCCCATTCTTTAATTATTTTACTATGTATGTTGTCACTGTTTGCTGTGGGGGTCAATTTTCACATCATTTTCTTGTAAGAAAACAATACAGATGATGTCAAAAGACTCCATAATACCTTTATTTACTTCTATAAACTCTCCGTGACATTATACTCAGAAATTGCTGTGATAATAAATCTGATTTTAAAGTTTATCTATGATACAATTACTTTACAGTTACTTGCCAGTTTCTTGCAATCACAGTCACTGTATCACTTTGAAAACACAACTAACTTTCTCCCATCCCTGGCAATAGTTTATATAGGCTGGGGACAGAAATTTCTCAGCCTCTAATCAAGACCTGTCCAGTATGGAAGCTTCTGGCATTGATTTTCCTGACAGGGGAAGTAGAGGCTTAGAGAAATTTCTGGAATGGAAGTCAAGATGCATCGATGATCTGCACAGGTCTTTTGACTTACGAGTTGGCAACTTATGAATCTATTTCTACCAATGCAAGACCATTATTCTCACTGTCACCTGTGAAATTCGAATGCTGCTATATGATGTGTCACAATATGATAAAATACATTTGAAATAAGAGGAGCCAATTCTCTTGCTCTGCCACAGTTCATTTCTTTGTATCACCTATCATTCAGTCTGATTTATTTTAATTTTAATGCTGTAGTATATTACAAATTTATTGCCTGTAAGTTGACTAATCATTACCTTGTCAAGAGTGTTTCATCTTCAGTACAGCCAAGTGCATAATACTGATTCCATTGTTCATCATCATCTGATTCCACTTGATATTGTTTCCAGAGAAATTCCCACATCTTCCTGTTGTTGCGTGCAGCCGTGCAGTACACCACCTTCCTCAAATCGACAGGTATTCTATAAACATAGCAATATTATGAGCATTTTCTTAAGTATTGACTGGTTTAACAATCCATTTATGGCTTGCATTGTTTGGAGATTCTTAGAAATATTTTTATGGCGTCACATCAGATTCATGTTCAATTTCTAACATGGAGTTCTCTCAGTTTATGTTTTTCCCCCTAGGTTTTAACAATAGGAGAACATTTTTACTATCACAAATTAATATATTGTTTCATAATATTTTTTTTATTCATTCAATGTCACCACATTGTCATTTCGACATTCTGGTATTCTCTCCTTGCATGGCATTATTGTAACCCACTTCTGAGGTTGGGGTGCCTGGAAGGCAGAGTTACACTGCCCTGATGATATATGATAGGTGATGATGGTAATGATGCAGCAGGAGAGACCTTAATCCTAAATTTAATGAATATGTTAATGATGATAATGATGACCAGATGATGTTCTGGGAACTGTTTGGGCCTTAAAGTTTCCTGACATTTGTCTTACAGGTGAGGAAAAATCCTGAAAAAACCATCACCCAAGAAACTTTTCCTGATCAGGGATCAAACCTGGGCCTGCTGCATTGACAAGGCAGCACTTTACCTTGAGACCAGAGCGGGTGGACTTGTTTCATAATATTATTTAATGTTATTATATCTAGAACAAAATGGATTAATCAGTTAACTACATGTGTTAATAATAGAAGAAAATTTTATAAAAAAATTTCATGGAATAACAGATATATATATTTGTCATCAATATTCTACAAAATAGAGGTCACAATAAGAGGCTGATGACAAGGATGTTGATAATTGTAAATTATAATTCTGATAAAAAACAAGTTGTTTTACATCCATCTAATAACGAATGACAATTCTTTCCTAATTAGGCCTATAATTTTAATCTGTAAATCAATCAGAAATTATAGCTATATAAAATTCATATAATTGATTATTATTAGAACTTCCCTTTCAATAAAATAAATTAATATATTTGAAATAAACTTTATTTATGGATTATTTTCTAAGTAAAATTAAAATTTTATCACCTCACCTCATATTCTTCTTCTTCTTAGACCGGTTTCAGGACCTTATCTGGTTCCATCCTCAGTATTTTCATGACCGTTGTTAAGTTGTCTTGAAGAGCTGCCTCCTGCTCCCTCCGTTAGTAGGCTCAAAATCAAATAAGTTTCCCTAGGAATTTCATTAATTTCTCTTTTTTTTTATTGTAGATTTTCCCAAACCATGAACTCATTAGATTTTCCTATTTGTTTTATTAATTTAATCTTTCTTTTGATTTAATTTTTTTTTCTGACCATGCATGGGCTGCTACTGCAGATTTTACTACTTCCCCATTCTTGACATTTCTGAGATGTTCTGCAGTAGCAGCCCATACTTGGTCAGAAAATTATCAAATCGAAAGAATGGCTAATAAAACAAATAGGAAAAACCTAAAGAGCTCACGGTTTTGGAAAACATCTACATTCAATAAACAAAAAGAAGAAGTTAATGAGCATTGAAATTCCTGAGGAAAACAATTTGATTTCAAGGTTCATCAGTCTACCAGCAGAGATAGCAGAGACAACATAACAACCATTGTGAAAATACTGAGGATGGAACCAAATGAGATCCTAAACTGGTCTAAGAAGAAGAAGAAGAATATGAGGAGAGGTGATTAAATTTTACTTAAATTAATAATACTTCATAGTTTTAAAAATAAATAGGAAGTAACATTAAATGGTTATACATAATAATTAAGTTATTTGTTCTGTATATTCTTACTCCTTATGGTTGTTTTTATTGGACATTTGTTTCAAGGTCTGTTAGCTCCATCCTCAGCTATTACAGACTGATATTTCTCAAACTGTTGGCCCTGATTCTTGACTCCTGCTCCCTCTTCTTGTGGTCCAATGAACTTGCTAATTATAATTAGGTTTTTTTCCACAGAAATTTCAAAATTCATAATTCTCTCCTTGTTCTTCTGTATGTAGATTTTTCCCATATGGTGAGTTCATTTGTGTTTTCTAACTGTTTTAATAATTTTGTGTTTACGTCTATTTCATGTTTTTCCGACCAAATGTGAGCAGCCACTGCAGATTTTTCTACTTCCCCCTTTTTTACATTTCTTATATGTTCTAACCATTATATCGAAAGAACACATAAGAATGTAAAAAAAAGGGGAAGTAGAAAAATCTGCAGCTGCTGCTCAAGTTTGATTAGAAAAACACAAAATAGGCGTAAACACAAAATTATAAAACAGTTAAAAAACACAAATGAATTCACCATATGGGAAAAAATCTACATACAGACGAACAAGGAGAGAATTATGAATTTTGAAATTTCTGTGGAAAGAAACCTAATTGTAATTAGAAAGTTCATTGGACCACAGGAAGAGGGAGCAGGAGTCGAGAATCAGGGACAACAACTTGAGAAAAATCAGTCTATAATAGCTGAGGATGGGGCTAACAGGCCTTGAAACATATGTCCAAACAAAAAGAAATCATAAGAAGTAAGAATATACAGATCAAATAACTTAATATTAATACTTCATAGTGTTAATTCATAAAAAAATCTATTTTTTATGGAATTTATGTATCTTCTTTAGAATATTTATTGAATCTTTCATGAAAATATTGCTGTCAAAATATACGTTATTAACTTACATTTTTGAATTGAACAGGTTTTGACATCCACTCTGAGAAGAACTGTATTGCCTTGGTTATGCAGTCCTTATGATCTAGTGTACATGCCCAATGTGTTACAAGTGGCTGAATTTTTTTCTTTTGTTGACTTAATTCAGTTCTAAATCCAATTGTATCATACAGATTACTTATCAAAGCAAGTCCATATTTCTGCAATATTATAAGTATTTAGTTAAATAACATTTAAAAAATTAAGAATATTCATAGGAAAAAATGTAAGGCTAATATAACAATAATCCTACAAGACTGGACAAGAAATAAAATACCATAGATATTTGAATTAGGAACTACAAATCTCAAATTGAACTTTTATACGAGTCAACAAGAAATTACTGATGATGAAGCTGCCCAGGCTTCGAAACTGGTCTAATTAGAAGACTGGATATGAGGTGAGGTATAAAGTATTTTAATTTAAATCTTAACTACAAATCTCATTTAATTTTAAGAGACTTATATCCAACTAAACATGTAACTTTATTTTTTTATATTTGAGTGTGAAGTATTATATTATTGTACTAATAAAAACATGATAACTTTTAATTTTTTTTTTGTGCGATAGTACATTTTTCCTTAACTACCAACAATGGTGACCATTACTGAAAGTACAACTTCCTACATTTTGGGGTTGCCAACAATACTGTAATATTACATTTATACCCACGTGCAGGAAGTAAAAACCACTGCCCTCTATGTATACTAGGTACAATGTATATACAGAAAATATCCAAAAGGTAGTGTTATTATACATTATACGAAACAAATCACTGCATTTTAAATGAACTGAACTTTATTTGAAACAATATAAAACAATGAATACGTGCTTGCAGCCATGTTATAAATAATTGTTCTCAAGGCCTCCTGTTGTTACAACTAATAAACATTGCCCACACTGTTAACGTTAGTCAATTGTTTATAATGAACACAAATATTTTCAACAAAGATATTATTATTTTACTATTATTTATTATTTTGAAAACACCATCGTGCAAAAAATAGTGTACAATGCACGTTTGTGAAGTGTTTTGCAGAATATTGTTTTTTAAACATTTTTCCTCGATTCTGTAAAAACCACTTCCCAAACTTGCATCGTAATATACTAATATTGAAGTAAAATATTATTCTCACCTCATATTCTTCTTATACTTCGGTTCCATCTTCAGAACAACATAACAATGGCTGTGAATATTCTGCTGATGGAACCGAAGAAGTATCCAAAACTAGTTTAAGAAGAAGAATATGAGGCGAGGTAATAAAATTTTACTAAAATAAATAATACCTCAAACTATTAACCCCCTGCATGCTACTGGTAAAAATCTCCTGTGTCAGAGATTTAAATCAGATCTGCTGATGTGATCGGCTCTGCAAGTAGTTTGAATATATTATCTGGCAGGTAATGGACAGAAGCATCAGAGCAGATCTAATCAGCTCACGGCACCTAAAAGGGTTAATCAATGATAACTTTAAATTTGAGTAAAAACCCCTTTATTTAAAGATCTTCAGGTGTCTTAGTTTAACCAAAAATACTCTGTGCTTTGCTTCAAATTTACGGATATAAATATTATATTAGTGTCCATGCTTCACTACCATAGGTAAGCAGAATAACGGCTTGTGAAATGAGATTCATTAGCAGAACAGTGGGTTACACCAGATGGGATCAGGAAAGGAACACCGATATCTTAAAAGAATTGAAGACTACGCCAATTTTGGAATATATTAAACAGTATCAACTAAATTGGAAACACCATCTAGAAAGAATGGGTTCAAATCGGATCCCCAGAGCTGTTTATAATTATATACCAAGAGGACGAAAATCTCTGGGCCGTCCTATGAAATGCTGGAGGGAAAATTTTCTATAGGATCATAACAGGCCTTGGCCTAATACTTGGAAGGAAGAAGAAAAAAGAAAGAAATATTATATTATGTAGGTATAGGTGTATGGAATGCATATGGCAAGCATGTTTGTATTTCTCATATATTTTCTTAATATATTATCTAATTAAAATTGTAATTGGGGCTTGTTGTTCTAAGAATTTTATTTATTTAATTAATCAATTTTTGCGGCTGTTCATTCCACAAGTTCTGGTGACTCATGTTGAGATAATGGTTTATAGTGAACTATTATAGGAAATATCACTATGGGGTTTAATTTAAGATTTAAAATAAAATTCTTTGCTCCTCACCTCATATCCAGTTTTCTAATAAAACCTTGCAGTTTCATCATCAGTAATTTCACAACTGATGTTCTGTCATCCAGGAGACCACTTCTTACTCGATCTGTTCATACATTGAACTAACAGATGGAGTAAGAATTTTGATGAAAGATCAGATCCCAAAGCAGATCATATATAATATTTATAACATTTATAAGTCAACTCTCATTGCTATAAAAATAAAAGAAAAAATACCTCAGTGGAAAGAAATAAAATCAGGAGTCAGACAAGGTTGTGACCTCTCCCTCTACTTTTTAACATATATATGAACGCCATTGTAAAAGACTTTAGAGAAACAAAACATGGAAGTATCACTATCAATAGAAATTTAAAATTAGATATAATAATGTTTGCAGATGATCTTGTTTTACTAGCAAAATCTGAAGATGATTACAATGGTCAGTACATAATTTAAATTTGATAGCCCAGAAATATTCAATAGAAATATCTACCAATAAAACTAAAATAATGGCCTTTTGTGGAAAATCCCCAATACCAAGCAAAATTTGTTTAAATTACAAACTTTTAGAGAGAGTTAATGAGTTTACTTATTTAGGATATAAACTCTCTTTTGTTGAAAATTCGGATTTACCAGAGAAAATTGTGAAATTCAACAAATCAATGGGAATCATTAATAGAGTTTTAAAACCTTCATTAGTGCAAAAATCAACTTGTACTCATCTTTATCAAATAATGGCTCGACCAGTCCTATGTTATGGGAGTGAAGCGTGGACTATAAGGATGAGAGATGAAAGCAAACTAACAGCTTGTGAGATGAGATTTATGTGCCGAACAGCTGGCTACACCAATGGGATCGAAAGAAAAATGTAGAAATCCTTCAAGAACTTAATGTGTCACCAATACTGGACTACATCTCCAGATATCAGCTAAACTGGAAGGAACATGTCTCCAGAATGGCTAGATCCAGGATCCCCAAGGCAAAAATGAACTACTATCCAAATGGGAAACGGTCACTTGATTGACCTATGAAAAGATGGCACGAAACCACTTTCTCAGGCCGTAACAGTTCTTCTAGGACTAATACCTGGCAGGATGATGATGTAAGAAGCAGTTCTCATGGACTACAGAACAGTCATGAAATTACTGATGATGAAACCACCTAGGTTTTGAAACCAGTTTAATTAGAAAACTGGATATGAGGTGAGGTGTAAAGAATTTATTTTAAATCTTAAATGATTTATAGGTTTGGAATATCCTATGATTTTTAATTCTCATTATGAAATAAAACATAACCTTGAAGTTGGTGTGTAACTGGCAGAAGCATATAGGTGTCTGTTAATAAACCGCACGCTGTTCACGTAGGTCTCCCAGGATATGGAGCTCCTCTCTTTGTCTAGATAAGTACTGAGATCGAGTGCTGTAGTGTAGTTTATAATCCCTGCTTTAGCCAGGCTGAATGCATCATCTAACAGCTGTGCTCGGTTCAGTATGTGAATCTGCTCATAATCTGATGACAGCATGTGCTTTGTGATGTGCAACCAGGTTACTGGATCATAGTTCACTCTAAAGAAGCCTGCAATGTAAATAAATAGAATTTGTCTTTCACTAAGAAGTGATAAATAATAGGAGTTAGATATGCACGACTCACCTCATATTTGTAGATTTCTTGAAGACTTGAGTTTCAATGCTTCAAACATCATTATCAATTCTTTCTAACTGTCGAATTGGCGGTAGGTGATCCTGTAGGTTGATTTCTGCTCCCTCTGTTGGCTGACTGATGAACTTACAAATCAATTTTTTTTCTCCGGGAATTTCAAAGTTCATTGTTTTCTTTCTATTTTTGTGGATGTAAATTTTTTCCCAAATTGTGAGTTCCTAGAAATATGAGGTGAGTCGTGCATATCTAAACTCCCATTAATTAAAATAAACTTCATAGTGTCATTTCCTTTAAATATTAAATTAAAAAATAAGCGATAAATTTAATACATAAATAAAAAATAAATAAACTCTTTAATTTTGTTTTACCCCTTAATATTTCACTTTAAAACATGTAGTTCATAATATAAAATTTTAGAAAAAATATTACAGAGACATCAAATAATTTATATTTGAATTTTAACTGTAACCTGCATTTCTGATTGTACATGACTTCCACCCCCCTACAAGTATCTTTGAACTAGCCCTTCAAAGATAATCACAGTCTCATTTGCATTCAATACTTTGAGTCTAGAAAACAACACTGAATGAATTGCAGTGCTTTCCAGAAACATGACCATTTTTCTATAGAAATTAATATTTTAATAATAATAATTAGAGCCTGGATTTGTATGCAAAATAAAGTACTAAATATGCATGCAAATATGCATGGAAAATGTAGACAGATAGTAATAAAATCAAATAAATTATCTGCTTTGTTGGTAATCTTAGCCTATTCCTGACTATTACAGCAGATAAGGAAGGTTTTCATGAGGTTTTTTTTGTATGAAGCTCCTTCATCTGTCAGTGAAGAAGGTTTTGTACAATGAAAATGTCCTTTCTACATAACATGATGTCATAGGTGCATGTGAAAAACACCACAGTTCTTCTTCAGAGAACTTCTCTTCGGTTACAGTTTTTTTTTTTCACTATCACCAGAGAGCATTTTGCAAATTTGAGAAATTCTATTGTACCCAGGATTTTTTATTTAATACTTCACTAAGCTTACCAAATGTGATTTTAGCAATACTGTAATAATATTTCTCAAGGCCCACGGGTATTCTCCTCTTACACAGATGTAAATATACACATTACGCTTACCGATATATCCAATTGATTGCAGAGACTTTATTAAATTAAAAAAATATTAATTAGTAATTAATGAATTACTAGTAATTAACTGAAAGGTCATCAACATCATTAACAATCACGGATTAAGCCCATGTGGCTTGTTCCGGTCTCATAGATTCTCATTCAAAAGTTCGATCCATCTCTTCTTCGGTCTACCAACATTCCTGCGTCCTTTTGGTTTGTATTTAAGTATAATTTTGGGAATGCGATCATCTTCCATTCTTTGAACATGTTCTTTCCAGTTTTTTCTAGATTCTTTTATTCTATCTAAGAGTTTACAGATATTTAGCTAATTTCTAATATCTTCACTTCTTCTTTTACCTAGAAGTTTGCAACCAGCCACACTTCTCAGAAATCTAATTTCAGCTGCTTCTATGAGCTTCTCTTTTCTTTTAGTTAAAACCCAAAATTCACTACCATACAATACTAAGGGGACTGCCACTACTTTATAAAATTTTAGTTTCGTTTCTTTTCTTGTGCTTTTAAACATCCTTTTGATTGTTCCACATATATAATTAAATTTATTAAGTTTGTTATATAGATCTTCATTTTTAAAATAGGAGATTTCATAACCCAGGTATTTAAAATGATTCACTTGTTCAATGGGTTTCCCCTCCATAATTATTTTAGCTCTTACGGTATCTGATCCCTTAAAAGCTAGGATTTTCGTTTTACTTATTGATATTTTGAAATTATATTTCTGTATAATGTTATTTAACTGAAAGAGCGATTTCTGTAGACCATCTTCTGAACTAGATAGGCCTATTAGAACTTGGTCGTCTGCAAAAAGTAGGGTATCTAACATCTTATTTCTTATTTTGAAATGTGAGTCCAAATTTATCTGCCAATTATATATGATATCGTCAATACAAATATTAAAAAGGAAGGATGAAAGTGGACATCCCTGTCTTACACCTGTATTTATTGTTGCTGTTATATTGTTTTTATTTTTGCCTCCAGTTTCTATTGTTATTTTATTTTCTACATATAGACTTTTTATTGCAGTTATTAGGTGCTGAGGTACTCCTTTCTCTTTCATTATATTCCACAATTTATTTCTGTTAACTTTGTCAAATGCCTTTTCAAGATCTATAAATGCCATAAAAGTTGGTAGATTATATTCTCTATGTTTCTCAATTATTTGATTGATAGTGAAAATGCAATCTGAACAGGATCTGCCTTTCCTGAATCCATTCTGGGCTTCTAGAATAATACTTTCCATAATTACATTTAAACGATTTTTCAATATAATTGCATACATTTTATAACAGGTACCCAAGATATTTATGCCTCTGTAATTTTCACAATCATGACGATCTCCTTTTTATAAATAGGATATATATTGCCCGTCTTCCATTCTTCTGGGATATGACCAGTCTTCCAGCATATATTCAATAAATCTAAGACACGTTGTTTTAGTTGAAAAGAACCATATTTTATTAGTTCATTATTAATATTATCAATGCCAGGAGTTTTTTGTTTTTACAATGATTGATGACAGTTATTAATTCTTCGAAAGAAATTGGATCTATATTTCGTCAATTAATGATAAGTTTATTTCCTCATCATCTGATTGTTCTGTCCATAGACTGAAAGGTAAACTTGTAATTTAATAACACATTTAGGAGTAAAATATGCATTAAAAATCTAAAATAAGCATTTTCCCCCAAAATATGCATTTCTAGGCATTATCAAATACTGCTCAAATTTATTTTAAAATACAATAGGAAGTAACATTAAGAGGTTTGTTTAATAATTAAAACATTTTGTCTGTTAATTCTTACCTGTTATAGTTGTTTTTGTGGAACATATGTTTCAGGGCTTCTTAGCCCATCGTCAGCAATTACAGACTAAATTTTCTCATAGGGCCAACAACATGAAAAAATTCAGTCTGTAATCACTGACAATGGGGCTAAGAAGCCCTGAAACATTATATAATATAGAGTTTAAGATTTATTTATTTATTACGTGTGAACATAATTCTCGATTTTTAGCTCGGCGGAACTGAAGTACGTAAGTAACTCCCATGCTACCTACACTTCCGAAGAATCCCTTTAAATTCCATTTAAGCCCTTTGGTGGTACCAGTCCCCTAATTATAACATCAATAATTAAAAGAAAACAAAATTTCTCTACTAATCACTGGCAATAAAAGTAATTGCTTGCTTATAAAATTCAAAATGTTTCAAAAGATATTTAAAACTCTTACCAATATTCTTTGACATTTTCTATCAATACATAGAATTTTCTGTTTATACTTCTGCTCTATGTATAGAATCAGATGAATTTTTTAAAAGAAATTTCTATATTTATCAATTTGTAATGACAAAAACTATATTATAAAGTAAGCAAATTTTTTAGTCTTTAAAGAAAGATAAAATGACATAAACCAATATAACAATTGTCTTTGTCTTCTTTGGAAACATTAAACATATTTGATACCACTTGCATTCTAACAGAATGAAGTTTCCAAAGAAAGTAAAGATGACTGTTACACTGGTTTACATCTTTCTCTAAATATATTATAGACTTCTTAATTCCATGACACTTAAATATCTCAGTAACCAGAATAGAGTACAAATATGAATTGGAATTATATTATTTTTAGTCTGATCATCTTACCTCAATATTAATGTTGATTTGTTCTTGAACATGTTTCAAAACAATTCTGTTTTATCGTCAGCTTGTCCAGACTGGTTTTATTTATGTTGCACAACCTGGATATCGATGTCAGCTTCATCCTGTGGTTGGCCAAAGAACCTCCAAACAAGGTCACACATAAATAAAACCAATCTGGACAAGCTGACGATAAAACAGAATTGTTTTGAAACATGTTCAAGAACAAATCAACATTAACATTGAGGTAAGATGATCAGACTAAAAATAATATAATTAAAATAACCTCAAAATATCACTTCCTAAAAATAATATAATGAATTGGAAACTTTACACCAAACCTCATAATAAGTGGTTTCTCACCTGGACATGTTTTGATGACCATAAAGTTTAGTTGAGGATGGAGATGATGATCTTCAAAACATGTCCAGATCAAAGAAGTATATTTTATGAGGTGAGGTGTAAAGTTTTTGATTCATATTTCATTGTATTGATATTACCTCATAGCATCACTCTCTATGAATTTTTTTATAAATCTCAGTGGTTACCTGTAGCCTGCAGGTTCAGGAAAATCCACTCATCATCAGTGATATTAGCATTTAACACAATCTGTGGTTCTGCTTTTAACCACACTCTAGGCCGAGTGTCTGTGAAATTCATATCTTTACTCAATGTGTAACTTATTGGTACCCACCACAAACTCTCATTACATGAATTATCTTTCCCTTTCTGCAGGAACCTTTCCTGAAAAATAATGTATACAATCACTTAAATATTATTTCTAACATTTATATGAATTAATTTATAGTAATCCATTCGCTTCATGTTTTAAATGCTCAATGCATTTCCCAGAAACAAGATTTAAGTCACTGTAAATTATATTGTCTATTTTCAGACATTCAAAAAAAAGAAAAGATAACGGTACTTGAGATCACAATAAGGGTGAAGGTTAAAACACATTTCTCTACTATTCATAAATGTTAACAAAAGATTACCTTGCCAAAGGATGTACAAAATATTGCATAATGTATAACAGGCAGAGTGTTAATCGATCTTGTGAGTTGAAGGGCAAATTTAACAGCCGGTGAGCATATCTCATCTTCAGAAGCAATTTTTCTAAGTTCTAAAATATGATATACATGTAGCCTATAATTATTTTTTAAAAATTTTATCATCTCATCTCATATCCGTCTTCTTATTAGACTATTTTCAGTACCTTTATTCAGTTCCTCCTGCTCCTCTATTGGTAGATTGAAGAACCTCGAAATCAAATCACTTTCCTCAGGAATTTCAAAATTCATCAATTTCTCCATTTCGTTTTTTTGAAATCTGCATAAAAAAGGAGAAATTAATGAATTTTGAAATTCCCAAGAAATGTTACTTAATTTTGAGATTCTTCAGCCTACCAACAGAGAGAGCAGGAGGCAGCTCTTCAAGGCAACATAACAATGGTCATGAAAGTACTGAGGATGGAACCAATTGAAGCTCCCAAAACCTGTCTAATGAGAAGAAGAATGTGAGGTAGCCAATACAATTTTTCTTAAGTACATAATACATCATAGTGTTAATTTCTAAAAAGTCAATTACATGTATAATGTTTATGAAGTCACCAATAGATACCTCTTCTATAAAATATAGCATTGGTAAAAATATTCACCTTAAACCCTATTTTGTGGAGTGTATACATCAGTAATGTGCTTTTGAAGAAAACATAGCTGATAACTGTTAGGTAAAGTAAAGTAAAGTAAAGTAAAGTGATCCCACTACAGGCCTCAGGAGGCCCTTGGGGCAGTAGGAGGTTAAAGCTCCCACTTTTTCTTGACAATCGGCACTTGATGTCAGCCGGGTTGTCAGCCCTGCGTGACGGCCGCCTTTACCCCAGAACAAGCGTCTGGTACTCATTTCAGTTAGAGGCTGAGTCGACCCCAGGGCCATAGTGCCGCCAGAAGGTTTGGGTCAGTTTAAAAATCCTGACCCCACCGGGACTCGAACCCTCGACCTTCCGGCTTGTAGCGCAGTGCCTTAACCACTACGCTACGGCGTGCCCCGATAACTGTTAGGTACAACAATAAATATTGGTGGCTATATCACATTCTCCCTCCCTCTGCGTATTGATTTGTCTATCAATGCTAGACCTGCCAGTAGATAGGAAAGCTACAGTTTTCACAGATCTCAACTTCAAAATGGGCATATAATCTCCAAATATATAAATGCGACATCGAGACAGTGCAAGAGAGCAATGACTCCTGTTTCTCTATTGGAACCAATTGAAGCTCCCAGCACCCTAACCTCAGAAGTGGGTTTCAATTCTGTTAACCCATTCGCCTCAAAAGACATGCTGGGTGTTAAATGGCCTTTAACTCAGAAGACGAAGTACATTCATTTAACTCTGCTGTTATATATTTTGCAATATTTTGTACATCCATTGGCAGGATAATCTTTTGTTAACATTTATGAATAGTAGAGGAATGTGTTTTGGCCCTTACCCTTGATGTGATCTCAAGTACCGTTATATTTTGCAGTTTTGAATGTCTGAAAATAGAAAATATAATTTATGGTAACTTAATGCAGTTTCTGGGGAAATGCATTGAGCATTTAAACCTGAAGCGAGTGGGTTAATGGCAGGATAAAAGGCCTGAAACATCATAAAGAAGCCTGGTGCCATTAGATAAAATAATACAGTAAAACTTGCTCAAGGCACAATCACATGGAACAATTTTTTTTTTCCACATTGGACAAAATTCCGCATTATAAAAAAACTAAAACTTATTAATAATCTTAGATTATACAGTACCATATATGTCTTTTTACCTCTTGGATTAATTGTAGTTCTGCTGCCATTGAAAAGAGAAGTATATTATGTATGAGTGACTTCGTTTGTAAGGTGCAAAATAAACAGTTCCATTTTGTAAGCATTAAAAATGTCTCTTAGGCGCGTATCCTGAAATTGAAATATGCAGTTTCGGTTTCCGCTCACTAACTACACTTTCGTCCACATCATTTGATTCCCTGCAAATTTCATTCCACACTACATTGTGTCATCTTTTAAAACTATCCAGCCAACCTGAAGATGCCTTGAAATCGTTATTCCCTAGGAATTTAGCAACAGCTTGAACTTGACTTTGGAGCATCGATTCGGAAATTTATCTTCAATCACTTACACTTTTTTGTTTAATGAGAATGATACATACGTTTCAGCCATCTTAATTCTGTAAATTCAGAACGCTACCTGTGAAAGATCGGTCTCAGAACTTAAGAATTTAAGATTCTACTGTGCAATGGTTATTTGCAAGACTGGTATCTGCATTTTGCATAATGGGTTTGCAGTGAGGCCGAAAGAAAATTTCAGGTTCAGGTAGAATCTACACTTCACCTGGCAGCAGGAATCATTCATTATTGTTTTTTTTTTGGCCTAACGGGAATTCAATGAAGTGGAAAGTATTTATTTCTCTCTCTCTCTCTCTCTCTCTCTGTCTTTCCGCTTTATACAATTTTTTCATGAATTGTGTAGAAATATCTTTCCATTTCCGCATTGGACAGGTTCTGTTTTATGCAAATTAAATACACATAAAATTACTATTATTTTGCCGTGACCAATACATTTGTTCACATTGAACAGATTTCTGCATTATTCATGTTCCAGATTAAACAAGTTTTACTGTATCAAAAATTACTCAAGTTAGATATCATCAAACCAATTTTAGTAATGAAAGAGAGAACATGATGTACATGGGCACCAAGTTAGAGCATATGAAGTTATTAAACATTTAAATAAAAACGAAAAGGACACAATACGGTTAAATCCTGTACCTCTTACACAATGGGAAACAACATTATACATAGTTGTGGGACAAACTTAGAAGAACAAACAATAACCTTAAGAGAAAATGATGCAAATGTGGATAGTATTAAGTTTGAAGAGCTAATATTAACAATGCAAAAATTTAAAAACAAGAAATCGCCTGGAGCAGATAATCTAAACATAGAATCTAAACATAGAATTATTCAAATGTGCATCGATTACATTTATTGTTAAGTTTCTTGAATTTATAAACCTTTGCTGGAAAATGGGTTCTGTTCCAGATGAATGGAAGGACGAAATAACTGTTCTGATATTTAAAAAAGGAAACAGAAGAGAATATACAAATTATAGAGGAATAAGTTTATTAAATTCAGCTTATGAGATATGTGCAAAAATTTTATCATATAGAATAAATGAAATAGCAGAAACAATATTACTTGAGGAACAAAATGGATTTAGAAAGGGTAGGTCAACAATAAGTTGCGTTTTTACAATGGCCCAATTGATAGAAGAAGAAAAGAATTTAATTTACCCACGTATATAGCTTTTTGTTGATTATACTAAAGCATTTGATAGTGTAAGTAGAAATAAATTATAGAACATACTAGATATGAAAGGAATTCCTCAACACCTTATAAGAGCCATTCAGAGTTTATATATAGAAACCAAATTTTAAAATAGACTGCAGAGATAAAAGTTAGTAAACAAAACATAGAAATAAACCAGGGAGTAAGACAAAGGTGTCCACTGTCACCAGTATTATTTAATTTATACTGGACCATGTCATAAATGAATGGCAAGAACAAATTAATATAAATAGTGTAATTGACAACTATGCTTTTTGCAGACAAACAAGTAATAATGACAACATCAGAAAATCTTTACAACAATTCCTTTATACTTTAAATAATATCTCTCTAAAATACAATTTAAGAATATCTACAGTACATCTAAAACAAAAATATTAGCTCTGAAAGGAAAATGTGCAATAAGAACAAAAATAATGATAAATGATGTAATTATAGACCAAGTTCAGAATTTTAATTATTTGGGATGTCATTTACGCAATGACAGAAATATAGATAAACACACTAAAATACGATTCAATTATCTATGTGGCACAATTAAACACACTTTATTGAATAAGACTAGAAAAGAAACTATTTTGAAGTTTTACAAAGTATTGGCAGTTCCATCTCTTATCTATGGATGTGAAACCTGGACATTAACAAAGGCAGATAGTAAACAAATAGAGGCTACTGAAATGAAGATGTTGAGAGCAAAGCAGGATACCAAAGGACCGATAAAAAGAAAAACAAAGATATAAGAACAGAACTTAATATATTTAATCTCTGTGAAATAATAACATATTATAAAAATGCTTATCTTCAGCACGTACTACGAATGAATGAACAGCGCATACCAAGAAGAATGTATAATTATAAACCAAAAGGGAGAAGAATGTTGGGAAGACCATTGAAGAGATGGAAGGACCAATTCGACCTATAATGAGATCGGAACAGGCCATTGGGCTTAATCCTTGTGGTTGTTGATGATGATGAAAGAGAGATAAAATTATACAAAATGTATTGTAATCTGCACATCAATTTGAGAGTGTAGCAATATTATTTATTTGAATGTATGTGTGTGTGTTCCAATGCCATCCATTGCACATTTCTTACTTTGGGGTCTACACCAGGTGAATAAATGTCATTAATGTAGTCTATTTCAATCTATGTACACTTTGGCAGACCAATTTATTTAGATGATGTGTAATTGTGTACATAGAGTAGCCTAGAGTAAGGTAGTGTATATTTTTAAGTATTTATATGTAGTGAGCTTTTAACAAGAAGAGAAACATTTTCTGTGGACCTTTGGCAAAAAGAATTATGGAAGAGGCTAGTGGAGTGCTTTTGTGGAGTGTAGCATTGTATGGTGCAGAGACTTGGACATTACGACGGAATGAGGAAAAATGATTGGAAACTTTTGAGATGTGGGTATGGAGAAGGATGAAACATATAAAATGGACAGAAAAATAAAAAAATGAAGATGTGCTAGACAGAGTGGGTGAAGGAAGAACAATGCTGGAACTCATAAAGAAGAGGAAAAGAAATTGGATTGGCCACTGGCTAAGAAGAAACTGCCTGCTGACGGATGCCCTAGAAGAAATGGTCAACGGAAAGAAAGTTAGAGGCAGAAAAAGACATCAGATGATGGACAATATTAAAATAAATGGTTTGTATGCGGATACAAAAAGGAAAGCTGAGTTAAGGAAAGAGTGGGAGGAATGCTGAGTTTGCAGTGAAACATTTGCTCTTGGGCAGAACACTATGTATGTATGAATATGTAGTGAAACTGGAAAACCATTATAAGAGAGCTTAGGGTCCTTTATGAAATGTAATGCCATGGAGTAGTAATGGATAATGATTTTTTTTTTTACCTTGCTGATCTAGTGGTTATGTTCCTTGATTCTAGTCCCAAGAGTTGCGGGTTCAACCAGCCAGGGTCAATGAATTTTTTAGGATAGAAAAATC
Source organism: Diploptera punctata (assembly GCA_030220185.1). Taxonomy (NCBI): domain Eukaryota; kingdom Metazoa; phylum Arthropoda; class Insecta; order Blattodea; family Blaberidae; genus Diploptera; species Diploptera punctata. The sequence goes on along the minus strand of JASPKZ010002172.1, from coordinate 9,555 downwards.
CAAGAGACAAGTCTTCCGGGAGGAACTTCAAGCTGTGCATCCCAAGTCTGAAGATTTTTGGGCTCATAAAAAACCTCAAGCCTAAATTAATACCTTTGAGCAAATTTAACTGGTTTTGCTCATCCAAATAATATCATAGTTGCCTACTAGATGTCTCATTGAGGCAATGTGTTGACAATATGTCACTTATTAACATATGTAGGGAAATAAGCATAACTAAAATTATGCTTGGTCAAAAAATTCCTGCTGGGGAAGCATGCACATCCTATAGGATGTATACATAGAAATAATCATTTTTAATACAATTTATATAATAGTTTACCTGTGTAAGTTGTATTCCTCCATTATTAATCCTGGTGACTTCAATAACAGGATATCCAGTCTGTAACGTCCACGAATCCATTACAGTTTTTACATCCATATCCATCAGGAAAAATTCCATCTGACTTCTGTTGTTCATCGAGAACTTGAAACAAATTGGTCTGGTTCTGCTACACTGTGCGAACTAGACAACAAAAATATTACATAGTTTTAAAATCATTCCTACAGTTGATTGTATTGAATGGATTTAATCAAAATTACAGTGCAAAGTAATATTATGAGGTAATTTACAATTTATAAATTGAGTTGGATAAAATGTTTTTACATATCACATCATAAAGTTCCATGATTTCATGATACTGGTTTCAAAGGTCTCAATGGGGTTTGATGAAGAAGGCAAAGGTCTTTGAAACCGGTATAATGAAAACACAGAACTTTATGAGCTGCGATGTAAAAGCATTTTATCCAACTCAATTTATAAACTGAATGGATTATTCACATTTGAAGAGTACAAGGAAAAAAACTAGGTAAGTAACTTTTTATGTCGAAATGGAGTTTAAGGTCTCATTATATTTCTCCATGGAAAGCACTATCATTTACGAGGGTCGCTAGATAAGTTTTGAGACATGGCAGTATGGTGACAGGAATGCAATAAACTAATATACCATTTGAAAGCCCAACTCTCGAACGTCAAAACTATAGCAGGTAGAAACGATTCCTTTCAGTTGTCTCTGAGCAGCACGTTTGTGAAGTAGTCTGTGCGTGGTGAAATCAACGATGCCCTATGGAGCTTGAGAGGGAGTATTTTCTTGCTATGATTTTATATGATTATAAGTGTGGTTTAAATGAGTCACAAACACTTGATCAACTCACACAAACATTTGGGGACCTTGCTCCTTAACATGCAACAGTTTTTCCGCTGATTCCTGAATTTAATAGGGAGGAACATCCCTTAAAGATGAAGGGAGAAGTGGGAGGCCAACAACAGTAGTGACAGAGGAAAATGTCTCTGCAGTGGAGACTCTGATTAAGGAAGATCCACGACTGACCTATAAGGACATCGAGGGGGGCCTAGGGATTAGTTCGCCAAGTGTTTCCACCATACTGCACCAATACTTATGAGTGAGGAAAATTTCTTCTCAATGGGTGTCACACCACTTGTCAGAAGGGCATAAATGAACTAGGGTGGAATTGTGTAGAGAAATGCTGGCGAGATTCAACAACGGGGACTCCTGCCGGGTGTCAGACATAGTGATAGGTGACGAAACTTGGATCTAACAGTATGACCGTGAAACAAAGCACCAATCATAGGTGTGGGTCTTCCCAGATGAGCAGCCTCTGACCAAAGTCAAAAGGCCTAGGAGTGTGGGGAAGAAAATGGTGGCCACTTTCTTCTCAACAAGTGGTCATCTGGCTACAGTTGTGCTAGAGGATCAGAGGACAGTTACTGCTAAATTGTATATAGAAGTCTGTCTCCCCAAAGTCTTCTCAAAGATCCAGGAGTAGTGGCCAAAGACTGGATTGTGGGGTATTCTGCTTCACCTCTTTGCACACAGCCAATGCAACAATTAGGTTTCTGGAAAAGACACCTGTGAAATTAATGTCTGATTGAGCCTACAGTCTGGACCTAGCCCCGTGTGACTATTTCCTGTTCCAGAACGTGAAAAACTGCATGCACAGACACCAATTTCCTAGCCCAGAAGATGCTGTTGGAGGAGCTTAGTGCAATGTCTGAGATCGAGTGGCATGGCTGCTTCCAGAAGTGGTTCCAGAGGATGCAACGGTGTATAGAATGTGCTGGAGAGTTGTTTGAAAAGATATGATAGGTATGGAAACTATCATGGCCCATTGTTGCATATCTCAAAACTTATCTAGTGACATACGTAGAAGTGAAAGAGTAAAATTTACATTTTAGTGATGGGTTTATTTACCTCCAAAGTTTGCAATGCAGGTAAGGAAGTTTGAATGTTGTACAAACTAAAAGTTTGTTTTCTAAGTTTCAAGGAAAAAAAGTGACTTACCTGGTTTTTTCCCCTGTATCCTTCATGTATTAGTATAAATATGGATTCTTCAGTACTCACTATTGCTTCAGGTATTTTCCAAGACCTTTGCGCAAGGTCTCTTCTGTTAAGAAATGTTCCATTGATCGAATAACTGCACCAGCTACAACACAATTTTAGTTTCCTTAAAATAGTTCCTGTATTTGTAGAGGAAATAAGTATTTTGTGTATATTGAATAATTCATACATTTGAACGTTGGTAGTTGGTTGGTTAGTAATAGTGCCATTTACTCTCAAGCGCTCAAATATCCAGAATGAATACTAATTTTTACATTGATCCTTATTCTTATTAAGATTTGAAAAGTGGAAAACAGAAGATTCAGCTATACTGATATTATTCTTTACAGATATTTGTAGACATTTTAATTCATAAAATAAAAAATATAGAATAGAATGAAATGATTGGTTGTACAAATTAAACAAAACGACAAGAATTGCATTTTCAATAGACTGCATAAGTCAGACCTAAAATATCAAGATTTCTCTCCCCTTTATCTGTAATTTCACAATTATTTTAGAGAAAAAAAATATTTTTAATTTTTTAATAAAACAGTAATTATGACTCATTAATTAAAATCTCAGCAACAGTAAAAAAAAACTAAACTAGCTTTCAAATTATATTGGATAGTTTAATTTATTTTATAAAAAAGGCAAATTAGGTAACCAAAAAAATGAAAGGAAGTTTTAAACAAATTAATTAGTTTTTATTATTCATTTCATACAACTAATAGATGGATAAATATTGGAAGAGAAAAATTACATGCTCAGACAGGGTATCTCAGGGGAAGAGCATTGACCTAGAAAGCCAAAGATCCTGGGTTCAAACCCTAGTCTGAGCGATAATTTTTCTCTTCAAATATAAATTAATTGATATCTCACCAACAATAAACTTTCAAAATAGGCCTATCATAATTGGAGAAAGGGGGAGAGTAAAATCTGTTAACTCCAATTCTGTACTGTATCTCTTTCATTTAAAGTTCCATTTAAGGTTTAAAATAAAATATTTCTAAATATTCTGGTTTTTGGTTAATGAACAGAAGGAATCAGGAAGTCAAAATATGTTGTCTAATGCCACCAGGTTGTCTTTTTACGACATTTCTGGTTTTCTCCCGTGACATTGGCGTAATTGTAACCCACTTCTGAAGTTGGGGCACCAAGAAGGCGGAGTTACATTACCTCGATGATATGATGAGTGATAAATGATAATGAAGCCCCAGGAGAGTTCTTAACCTAAATTCCAGACCATGAGCAACCACAGGAATAATTCCCTTTAAAGTAAAATTCCTACGGTTTGGCCGGGAATCGAACCCGGGACCTCATGAGTAGTAGTCAGAAACGTTGGCCACTAGCCCATGAGGCTGGTCAGAAGTCAAAATATTCAAAATACAGATTTTGGTAACTTTTCAAACTTTCAAATCTGTTTATCTCTAAAATCAACTTTTTGGAATTAACCCACTTTACCTACACACTCCCCAATTTACTAAATATGTAAGAACCATAATATATGCGAACAGGTACTGAATCTTGATTAAAATTTACATATTTTAAATATTTAATTAATATTCATTTCTGGTGTCTAAGAATTTAGCCACATACTTATAATACCATAATCATATATAAATGAGATCATGTAATATTTGGAATATTAGGAAGTATATTTTTAAGAAAAAATAATCAATTCATCAAACATTACAAATTAATTACTTTAATTATTTATTTTGTGAGGAATCAAAAACAATTATCTTGAGTTAACATTTCTAAAATTTTGAAGATCTTGTATATACTGTATCTTAATTAAAAGCTATCTATCACATACTATCATTATGACAAAATATGTATCCATCCACAGTAATTCTGCCCGAAGGCAGGTCCTTCACTGCAATCATAGCATTTTCATGCTATGCTTGCAGCTTTACTAGGAAATTGTAGGTGTGGTAGCTTCCCATTGCTTCCCACACCGGTCAAATATGATAATGATGATAATAACAATTAAGAATGATGATGATGATGGCCATATGATTTTGGGGACCGTTTGGGTCTTAAAGTTTTCCTGACATTTGTCTTACAGGTGAGGAAAAACCCCAGAAAAACTGCCCCGACCGGGGATCGAACCCGGGCCCACTGCGTGACAAGGCAGCACACACTACCTTGAGATCACAGCGGTGGACAATATATATATATATATATATATATATATATATATTATTTTATTTTACATTTGGTAGGAGATAGTGGAACTTGTTTATTGTAAGGGGCAAAAAAAAAGTCTGGGAATGAATACAATATTCATTAATAAATAGAGTTATATTTAACACCTAACTAACGATAGAACGGAAAATGGTACAAAGGAGTATCAAAACTATTCTTCAAAAAAGCTACAATTTTGAGGTGAGGTGTTCACTGATAGAACTGGAAATGATACAAAAAATGTATGGAAAACTAGTCTTCGAGAAATCTACAATTGAATAGTTGCCCCAAAAAAGAGATCCAACAACAAAAATTCGAAAGTTGAGTTTTCAGTGGATAGTGTGATCTATCTGGAGATATATCACGGCATGGTGGATGCAAAACTATCCCTACTCCTTTCCAGACCTGTTTTATTTATTTTTTAAATTTAGCTTTCAAGTGAATAGTGATCTATCTGTAACAAAATGGCAAAAACAGTTAGTCAAGTCATGAGTAGCAGCGCAGAAAAAACAATTATTGCCACATGTGTAAATTCATTCCATCACAGTTCCATGAATTCTAAACAGAATCTTAGGGGAATTGACTGAAAATAAGAAAGACACAAAGAATGTACAAAAATAACATTAAATGGAAAATAAATATTGAGAACTGATTCAGTTAGAACTTTTTTCTAACTGAATCACATATTCAATATGTATTTTATTTTATTTTAAAAGAAAAATATATGCATAGACTGGGGTTTGAATTCGGGACCTTTGACTCTCTATGTCAATGCCCTTCCAAGTGAGCTACCTAGGCCTCCAATCTAAATGCATATTTTTCTCTTCTACACAGTTAATTCCCTAACCCAAATGCTATGAGCCATTGCTACGATTTTTGCAAATGGCGGCTTCTTTATTAAGAAGACTTTTTATTGGGAATTTAAACATTACTTATAAAGCCAGTAGTGCTTCTTTTTCTTATTGTAGCATTTTTAGTTAAATATGTATTAGATCACTCTATAGAGATAAATCATTTTTCCACTCAATTCTGTATTAAATTGTTAATATCTAGTTATTAGCATGTTATTTTGCATTCAAATTGCCTGTAGATGTTTCCAATAGGACGTGAGACTAAAATGCATATGATATAATAAAGGTAACAGCATCAAAATAAACATTATGCCTTTTTTTTGTTTTTCCCAACAATTTGTAGTTTATGGATTAGATCTGTGAGGTGAGGTGTTAAATCTAACTCTATTTATTAATTAAATTAAACCTCATAGTGTCACTTCCTTTAAATATTAATAAAAGTATCCATAGACATTAGTCCTGCGCCTTAGCCGAGTGGTTAGGGCAAGAAGCCTTGGCACAGAGCTTCAGGACTTGCGCTGGTTCGAGTCCCCATGTGGGAAGAATTTTTTTCATGGAATTTCGGTCAGTAAGGGACCGGTGTCCACCCAGCATCGCGAGGCATTTGGGGAGCTACAATAAGTAGCGAATCCAGGTTGAGAAGACCAGTTATAACGGCTGGGGGACCCGACATGCTGACCACATGTCACCCCTACACTGGCTTATGATCGTCTACCTCTGTGATTAACACATGTGGACGTGAGACCAGCAGCCGGCTGGTAGGCCAAGGGCCTTCAAGGCCTGTCGCTCTTGGAGAAAAAAAAAAGAAAGAAGCTGATGAATCAGGAAACATTTAAAACAATACACCAGTAATTTTGTGATATATATAGAAGCTTCAAATGCAATTTCTAACAATATTTGTATGCACAAAATTTTATTTATTTCATAATAAAAATGATAGTAATTTCATAGTTGGTAACTAAATATTGGAAAATCTTACATCTTTCTCTACTTCTAAATTTTATGACAGAATAAACTCACCTTTATTATAAGAGATGTAATCAAAGATCTTATTGATTTCTGTCGGAGTGCTGACAGAGTATGTAATTGGGTGTGATGAATTGTAAGAATCTTCAAACAGAGCTGATTGGTGCATGTCAACTAGAAACTGCTTTTCTATCTCCCATTTTGGTTCAATCTGCACTTACATAAATGTTACAGTTATAACCAATCTTGTCATTCAGTATTATTTTACAGAAATATATTATTTATTTTTTTATGTTTGCCAAAAAGATCTGATATTTATATATTCTTTCACATAATTTTGGAACTTTGGTAAAATTAATTCTTCTCAGGCCAAAATCTGACTTGTCATTTTAGGGAAATAACTATAATTCTCTCTTCTTACACACTTTATATTAGCTTGACCTGTATTCATGTAATGGAATCTTTCAACGTGATTTTCACCCACTTAAAATCATTGGATCGACTTGAAGCTTTGTATTTTTGTAAAGGACCAATGACAATACAATATTTTTTTTTTAAATCCTAGCCAGAATCATCAGAAATTTAAAAAAAGTGTCTGTGTAATTATGTAACGGAATCTTTCAACACACATTTTCCACCCACTTAAAAATCATTGGATCGACTTGAAACTTTGTATACTTGTAAAGGACCAATGACAATACAATAATTTCATAAATGTTTCTAAAATCCTGGCCAGAATCAGCAGAAAATCAAAATAATAAAAACCAGTATAATAGGTTGCGGACTTATCAACTTCTTACTCAGCTTGGTATACAATTTCGTAGTAATCCATAGGTCGCTGGTTCAAATCCGGCCGGAGGATTTTTTTAGTAGAGCATTACTTTTAGCTCATACTACAATAGTATCGAATTTTAAAGATATTTACATTTTTATCTTATTCTGTAAAATATTAAACTAAAAAATAAATAATAGTTTTAAAAAACTAAAACAACACACTTTATTAGAAAACTGAACTAAATAAACAATAGTTTAAAAAAACTAAGAAACACGCTTTATTAGAAAAACCAAACTAAAAAATAAATAAAATAGTTTTAAAAAACTAAAACAACATGGTTTATTAGAAAACCGAACTAAAAATGAAAAATAATTTAAATTTCCAACACAACTTGGGATAAAATTAATGTGGTCAATAAAAAAATAATCACCAACACATTTAGAATAAAACTAGAGTTATCTACAAAAAAAACTTACCATCAAAAGCGCGGGGTGCTTTATATCAATTAATATGTTTGATAATAAACATATATTGGTAAAAGTAAAGTCTCTAAGAAGAAAATGTAAAAAAACCATAAAAAGCACCCCATGCTTTTGATGGTAAAATTATTTTTTTGTAGATAACTCTAGTTTTATTCGAAATGTGTTGGAGATTATTTTTTTAAGCAATATATTTGAAGACATGAGAATTGTTTTCAATGAAAATTAAAAAAAAATAGGATAGATAGGAAACACTGCCTCTTGTATGCGATACATCGAGGATCATGTATTTGATTCTCAATCATATAATAAAAACTTCTTGGGGATACAGTACAACTTCAACTAGTTGCCCTTAGAGAAGAAACCCAGTGGTCCTAATAATCCCAACCAGTCATTTTCACTATTCTATTGGTATATTTGATTACAATACTTCAATAATTATAAGAAGGCATAGTGCCTATCAAAATCTAAAAGTCTACACTCAAGTTGCAACTGTTATGTCTAAAATGTAGAATACTACTACTGAAGACAGTCCTACTACCAGAAGAGTTTATTGTTTTCAGAATAAAATAAAATAAATTTAACATATCTCTCTATAAGTGAAAATGACAATTAATATTCTTTTATTCCTTGGAAATGCAAGCATTTGTTTTCTTTTAGAAATACATTTTTCTCTCCTTAGAATGTTCTTCAGGAAAATGTTATTTGTAACAAATTGTCTATATTAATATGAAAATACATTAGCAGGTGACATTATGAGGTTGCACTTAATAAATAAGTTTGGTCTGCCTTCATCGTACCTCATAATTTCATTATTTCTTATAGGACATGTTTCAAAGCATCTTTGCTTCATCTTCAGACTGATGATCCATAAGTTGGTCTGCCCTGAATCTTGACTCCTGCTCCTTCTTTTTGTTAGTAGAAAGACCTTGCATGTAACAAACAATAGTTTCTCTCCCCGGGAATTTCAAAATCATTATTCTCTCCTTGTTCTTTATGTATGTAAGAATTTTTTCCCATATGGTGAGTTTGTTTGTGTTTTCTCTTTTAATAATTTTGAGTTTTACATCTATATTATGTTTTTTCTGAACCAAATGTGTGGAGCTACTGCAGATTTTTCTATTTCTCCTTTTTCACTTTTTTATGTATTCTTTGTTTCTTTTATAGTTATTCCTCTTTAATCTTCATCAAGATTTCTTCTCTTCACTCCTGGTTTAGGCAGAGTTGCCTGTTCCGTCTTTCACTAATAGATCAAGACCATCTCTTCCGAGGACGTCCGACATCTCTTCTCCTCTTGAAAATAATGGAATGTGTTATTTGGGATCTTCTCTCTTCCCTTTCTTTCTCATGTTTCTTTCCACTGTTCTTTGTTGTTAAATATCTTTTATTTTTGGGTAGATCTGCAGTTCTTTCACGGATATCCTCCGGTTTCTTAATCTGGTCCATTCTAGTGCAGCCTTTTACCTTCTTAAAAATTTCATCTCGGGCTGCTTGGATTTTACTTTTATTGTTTGGTAGTGGTAACCCAGATTCACTCCCATACAAAAGGACAGGGATTATCCATTGTTTAATCAAAATTTTAATTTCATTTTCAGATATTTTCATAAATCTTTTTCCTGGACTTTCACACAGATTCACACACAGACCGTGGAAAAAGATTGATGAAATTATGAACTGGAATATAGGAAAAGAGCCTTATCGCGCCCAAAATCATAACCTACATATCATCCTTAGGTGTATGCATTGGTAAAGGCTTTTGGGGTGTTGGAGTCTACTGTCATTTAGCTAGAAGCTACGATGACATAGGGCTGTCATGGTAACCTAACATCAGTAGTGTAGGCAGCCTGGATACACAGATAGTTTCAAGATTATATGTCCCAGAGGATTTGGCCTCTTCCCAAATAGTTTTACAAGTA